>CATIWQ010448021.1:0-18827 GCA_949673415.1 Euphorbia schlechtendalii | reverse complement strand
TTGATATCCACGTAAATCCAATTGCATGAACATAATTAAATGAGCATGTAAACTATTTAAAATAAGGTGAAATGTACAAGTATGGAAGCAGAAACTAAGAATTTGATGTTAATTACATGGACCCGTTTTGGACCCGGATCCACAAATTATGGACCTGCCGGATCCGGGTCGGATCCGGGTCCAATATATTAAAACGGATCCGGCCCGTTGCCATCCTTAATCCTAATGCTTGAAATATTAATGCGAGACAATAATTGTATCTGGGCCTAATGGGCTAATGCTTGAAATATTAATGCGAGACAATAATTGTATCTGGGCCTAATGGGCTGTAGAATTGGGCTTAAAATGGCTTCATTCTTTCTCTTCTAGTATTCATGACTGGCTACTGTATTTCACAAAAAAAAAAAAGAAAAAAGACTGGCTATTGTATCCTAGTTGACCAAACTCTTCGATAACTGATTTCTTTATCTTAGTCCTTTAGGAAAGCAAAATATGTTATAAATTAATATAGTGGTCAACCCAAAAAAGGAAGAAAGGTTTAATAATGGTTTCCAATCAAAGGCCAACTCCAACCACATTCAAGAAAAAGAAAAGCCAAATTTGAAGCTATGATTGTGGAGATGAATGTTCAAGTCATTCATGGAACACAGGCCATCTTTTTTTGACTTACATGTATTATCCTTGAAATAATTATGTTTGAAACATAATCACATCAACAAAAAAAAATGTTTGTCCTTGTGGATGCAGATGCATATAGTAAAATCAGATTTGAATATTAATCTACACTCAACACTCGATTGAGTTATAACTAATTTATATTTCCCTTATTATCTTATGAATTGTCAATTTTTTTTAAGGTCGTGGTTCATTGATTATATGCATAATCTTTTATCTATTAATATATGCGTAGGCGCGGATGCCCTTGTATAGAAGTGGGGTCCATGAACCCCATTTTTTTAAAATATTTACTTAAAATCATATATAAATAAAAATTTTGATCACATGTGGATCTCATATTTTATGAATTGATTTATTAATGAGCTTTTATACAAGTAAAATGACTAATAATGTAATAATTTTTTACATCTATTTCCTAATTTTTTTACTTTTGATGTTAATCAATTGCAATTTTTTTGTGTAAAAACTTATTTACATATGTTTGCATTTTAAAAATTTTTCTATGTAAATTTTTGGACATCATGAAAAAATAAACCAGGAATCAATTTGATCAAACTCATTCCTACATCTAGCTTTTTCTCAAACTAGTTAATTTATCTTGTTTGCTTAATGTGGTCTGCTTAAAACAAAAGGAAGTAAAAGGAAAACATAGAATATAGCATAATAACTGTACTAATGTGTGTTAGTTATGATATTGACAATCCTATAATTTCAACCCATGAAATTGAGGATTAAAAGAAGATCAGTGGAAGCATGCTTCAAGACAAAGAGACTACTGATAATGAGTAGTACTTACTTTTCTTTTAAGGTCTAACAATTAATAACAAACTTGGCCCCATTTAATTGAATAAAATGAAAAAAAAATTATTTATTTATTCATTATATTTTTTTAATCATAGGTTACATTGTTTTTATGTTCTCATTTTCCAGTACACATTATAAATAAATATTGATTTTAATAATTTCTCTATTGTTCTATCTATTATTTTCTATGAGAGGAACTTTTTTAATACTTAATTTAAATTGATTATCATAATTCAAGTAACCAAAGCAGGTTTTGTTTCTCAAACTTGAACCAGATTGTTATATAACTGGAATGAAATACTATTTTTTAAAACTAAAGAATTCAACCGGGGGAATTCAATGTCTATCATTGAAGTTGTAGAATGCCTATACTTATGAAATATTTGATCAATAATGTTTGAGAATTTTTAATATTAAGCAACTATCTTTCTTTATTTCAGAAATAAAATCTAACAACAAATATTTACCAACATTTAACAAATCAACATATACAATTCCAGCTAAGCAAACAATTTGCTAATCACTTTGTCTTAAAAAATAAAATCAGTGTTTTAAAAAGCGTTAAGCGCTAGTCGGGCGGCCGAAGGTGAATCGGGGCATAGGCGTGGATTAATCGAGGCCTAGGCGAACTTAGGCGCTACTCAGTAGGGTTTAGGCGCTAGGCGTAGCCAGACGACGACCTTTAAAATAGCGTCTATGCGAGACCTAGACGGACCTAGGCGGGTATTTTTAAAACAGTAAAAAAAATACAACAAACAAACAATAAATACTAATTATGTAATTAGTGAGTAATTAAAGGATAAACAACAAAATATCAATTCAAGTCCACCAAAATAAATATACATCATTTTCTTCTTCTTCTTCAACCCCTCCCACTCATCCTCTCTATCTCAAATTTATAATTTTATTATTCCAATAAGGAATTCACCCATTACCCGTTAAAGATCATTCAAAGATTTCTCTTTCAATGGCTACAAAAATCTACGTTGTGTAAGCAATTTAATATCTTTATCTTGTATTCTCTGTTCGTCTATTTAGCTTTCTCTACTCTTTTAAACTCTGTTTTATTAATATTTTAGTAATGATTAGTTGCCCTTATTTTGCCTTATAATTAATGGGTTTTGCTCTTTCTACCTATTCTGGTTATTGCTTACTGTCAGCGTAATTAGTGTCAGTCTTTGGCATGGAAAATTGATGTTGTAAAACTCAGTTTGATGAGGTTATATAATGAGGCTGCTTAATTGTGATTGATATTTTTGCACAGAATTTAATTTTGAAATAGTCCAATTTTGCTGTGCGATACTGCCTCCCTTTTAGTAATTTTTCCTCAGTTTGTACATTTTCCATTCTGGGGAGGATAGGATTAGAGAAGCCGAAAACCATTAAGTTATTTTTTAAATTTGTGGTGTAATCAATTATATTTGACTTTTTAGTTCTTACTACATGGCCAAAAAATCTAAAAAGAACAAAAAAAAAAAGAAAAAAAAAACGAGTGGCTTAGCTTATGTTCAATCCAACAGAGCCGCCATGAATAAAACTTGGATAAAAGGTCAATTTTACTCTCCAATCCAAAATGAACTTTGGCAATATAGTGGTTTAGCTTAGCATTAAAATAACTTTTGGACTAAATTAACTAATCTTGCAAAAAGGCAGTTACTTACACCCTTTTGTTTGAGTTACGCCGATGTGTCGGTTTCAACATAGTATGAAAGCCATCTAGTCTAATACTGGATCATGTGCTCAGTCCTGTAAACTTCATGAGGCATATTTAATTTTGTTTTGTTTTGTTTTGATGGAATTGTATTAATTTGGTAAGTGTGAAAGTAATGTTTTTCAATGTTTGCTACTCAATAATTCAATTTCAAGCGTACCTAACACCTGGAGGTTTCATGTAAGAAGTGGTTTACCAAATGGTTAATATGCTCATAATTAGGTGTTGAAATGGTTAACAAACTGGGCCTACCTCTTTGAAACTCGCACCACAGATATTAATACAAGGTTGTGGCCCCTGCACTCATCATTGTTGGAACTGGTTCTTAGGCTTCTACTTTAATTTGCATAAGGCATCAATGTATCACACATGAATATTTGATTGTTTTACTTCATTAGTTCATTTAAAAGGTTAAACTTCAGCGATTACTTTAGTGTGCTGCGAAAGGAAAAAAATTGTGCGCATGGAATAGTGTCTGTGTCTACATGCAATATAATATGCATAAAGCAGATATTAGCGCATTCTCTTGTGAAAATTATGCACTATAATAAAATTGGTGATGGGAATTCTTTTGTTTGATGTGTTGACAGTTACTATTCAATGTATGGACATGTTGCAAAGCTAGCTGAAGAGATAGAGAAAGGAGCTGCTTCTGTTGAGGGTGTGAATGTGAAACTGTGGCAGGTTCGTCAAATGTTTGATGTCTTTAACTTCCATAAATCTTTGATTGAGTAATTGTCTTCTCATTTTGTAATATTTAACTTTGAATCTGTAATTATTTTAATTATTATTATATATTTAGAAAATAATTTGTTGAGATAAACAAATTTAAGTGATATGATTTGATTTAAGTTGATAGTATTAAATTTAGAATTTGAATCAATATTTTATTTGTTATATCTTTGTAAGCGTATAAATAGGCATCCATTTCTATTATAAAATTATGTTCATAGGCTTATATATATATATATATATATATATATATATATAGCATATTCTATGTTCGTCCTATGCTCTTTTCATATATAAAAATGCCAACACATTTAATTTCTTTTTGGATTGTTTCAGTTCAGTGGACTAGAACATTAGAGAATAATAAGTTAAGTAGATTAGCTATTCTTGTTAAGTTGTGACTTCTATCGATTATGTTTTTTCTTGCTTGCCGTCTATTCCAAAGTTGATATGACATTGTCTCTGGGAGCTTATTTTATAAGCATTGTTTCCAAGTTTAGAGTTTCTTTTGCAAGGAAAAATTGTTTTCCTGGTTGCGAAATTTCTATTAGGCTCACAGTCACAGTCAGGTCTTTGAAAACCTACCAATCATATGCTGACACGTGTTGTTCAGGACCGATTCGATCCAAATGCCAGCAGGCTGAAGGATGAAGCTGATACCAAAGTTCATTTTGGGTGAAAATGAGAAGCCAAGTCAACCCAAGATCCGTTTTTCTTTTTCTTTAGAAAATTCAACGTTTTACTGGTATTTGGATTTCTGTGTGCAATAGCGAATGATGATTGAATAAGTGGCGTATTGGCAGGTACCAGAAACACTAGCAGAGGATGTTGTAGGGAAGATGGGAGCTCTGCCAAAAAGCGACGTGCCGAACATTACACCAAGTGAGCTTGCTGAGGCAGATGGGATTCTTTTCGGGTTCCCAACTAGATTTGGAATGATGGCTGCCCAGTTTAAAGCATTTATGGACGCTACGGGTGGTTTATGGAGAACACAAGCACTTGCTGGCAAGCCCGCCGGTATCTTTTACAGCACTGGTTCTCAGGGCGGTGGACAAGAGACCACTCCGTAAGTTCCTCTTCACCACATAGAATTCACCCTTTTATCGATACGTTTAATCTGACATCTATCTGTTTGTTTGTTTGGCCTTGATACATCGGAACCCCTTCAACTTGTCCTTCAACGTCCATTTCTGCTGAACTTTCAAAAATTTCAAATAACCCATCAGAATCTGTTTGGAAAGAGAAAAATCAGGAAAATAATATTTTTGAAAAGTCAAATTGAACCAAACAAAGGCTAACACGTGACATTGAGGAAGGCAAGCTGGTTTGCAAATTGAGGAGGTTATTTGGAATTTTTGAAAGTTCAAGGGAAATGGACATTTAGGGACAAGTTTATGCGAGGGGCTCTCGATGCATTAAGCCTATGTTTGGTTGTTACTAGCTTAACAGCCATAACACAGCTGGTGCACCACGGAATGGTGTTTGTGCCAATAGGGTACACATTTGGAGCAGGCATGTTCGAGATGGAAAAGGTGAAGGGAGGCAGCCCTTATGGTGCTGGAACTTATGCCGGAGACGGCTCCAGGCAACCCTCTGAGCTTGAGCTTCAGCAAGCTTTTCATCAGGGTAAATACTTTGCTGGCATTACTAAGAAATTCAAGGATACTGCTTGATTTTTACTTTCTTTATTAAGCAACTCATTGCTATGTATACCCTTTGATTCCATATTTCTGTTTCAGTTCCTATATATTGTTGTGAAAATTTTTTTTATCTTTTATTTTGGATTGCATTTTGATAAAATTGTGTTTAGACATTGATCTCTTAAATGTCACACTTGTCTTGAAGCCATCTAATGCAGAATGGGCAAATTTATGCATAAAAAGGAAATTTATAATCACAATTATACAAAGATTTTTTTTTTTTAAGTCTATTGAATAATGAAAGGTGGATACTAATAATGCAATTCCTCCTATTTGTTTAGCTACAAGAAAAACAAACTTGAATCTCCCAACAATTTCGGACAATCAGAAATAACCGATCCTAACTAGAAAAATTAAACTTTTGTATGCCATTCACCACACTAAAAGCGTCTATCTTTGGTATTATATTATCAAAGTGGCAGGGCTTCAATTAACCGAGAACTTCCCCACGGCCCAACTAATAGTTTTTTGCAAAAAAACATAAGTGCATTCACGACCTCTAGTAATATCCAGATTAAATATACAGAATCAATATGAATTCGTAAACTAATATTATTGGAAAGAAATTGCATCAAGGTTTGGGAATCATCCACCCATAATTAGATTGAGAAGTTAGCTCTAAAATTTTTTCTTTTTATTGGCTTGAACATTATTTCATTCAAAATTAAATCAATTGTATATAAAAAAATGTATTTACAAATTGAGCCATTTTATGGTGCTGAGTAGGAATGATATATAATGGATCGGATTTGAATCCGATCTAGATCCATATTATCACTATTTCAAGGTTGGTACAAGACAGATCGTATTTGATCCAACCTTGAAACGATGAAAATATGAGTCTAAATCGGATCCAGATCCAACTCATTACCGTCCCTAGGGTTGAGTGGTCCAACATGGTTTAAAATCTTTTTATGGGCTGAAAAATTTGTGTCATATCTCTTTTAAAAGGGTTGCATGTTTGTTATCATGTAATTAACTTTTGGGGAAGTTTTATAAATGGGCTGAAACCTAGGAATAATTTCAGTCCAAGTTTTGTGTTGTTGGATCCAGTAGGGTGTAAAATAGGTCAGGGGGGGTGAATGACTCTTTTTTGAGTTCACTGTTTAACTTCAGAAGGTTGCTTCTGAAGTATCTTCTGAGTAAGTATTCTTTTCTCAGAATCCCCATTTTGTGATTAAGTGTTATTTGATGCGGAATTAATATAACACAAAGTAAAAGAACAGAGTAAGAAAAGTGCAAACAAAGATTTTATCCTGGTTCAGCCTCTGCCTAATCCAGTCCTTGGAAACTCCCGTCCAAGATTTAATCCACTATTAACTCTTCTTCTGGTGATTACAATGCTTTGACTGAAGTATCCTTCAACAGTCTTTGCTGAGCTATACCAATACAGAAGTACCGTTCTTCTATATCTGAAGCTCTGAGCTTCGTCTCCTTCAAGTACCTTCCTTATGAGAACTTAGCTCCTTCACACTAACTTACCCTCAGCTTAGTGTGATTTACAACAGTTTATACGAGAATGATTTATGTGAACTTCTGAACTTTGTTTCAGTTAGTTCAATTACAAACAGATGAGATTTAAATGTTTGCTATGAGAAGGTTGTAAGTAGATTGAGAATTGATTCACTCTTGAATACTTTTGTTAAGATTCGTCAACCTTCTCTAGTGGCGGAAATCATCCTTTTATAGAGGGAGAGAATGTTTCCGTTGATATTAGGACCATTGCTGGAAATACTACCGTTGTCTCTCAATCTTGTTTCCGTTAACGATCCGTTAGAGAGCTCGTCCAACTCTGATCCGCGCCACGCTATGTTAGGTTGATTTTGGGGGACCACTTTGTGCGGTAGTTGTAGGTGAGATTTGTAGAGAATTTTTGTTCTTGATTTTGTAACAACTTTTATCTTGTAGTATGCTTGGGGACAAGGCGCGCGGCGACATTAAATGCAAAGTCAGCTTTTTGACTTTTTGGCGCTGAAGGACTAAATTGACCTTCTACAATCCCTAGAGGAGCTTTTTAACGATCCGAGTCTTGAGTGATCCTCTGAGATATATAACACGTCTTCTGACTTTAGCAACTTCTGAGCATCCATAGCTCTTCTAACGAAACCTTGTGCATCTGAGGTGACTTCCTTCTGAGCCTTGCTTTTGAACTCAGAACTTACAAAACTATATAATCTTCAGAATCCAACAATCTCCCTCATTTTGTTGGTTCTGAGTGAAGTTAAGCACAGCATGCACTTACTCCCTCATACTCCTTCATAATCTTATGCATATGTTCCGATTAATGAATTACAAGGAAGTTAGTACAACGAAGAGTTGTACTTTTGAACAAAAGTAAAAACTTTTTATTGATAGAGTTAGTTTACAAAGTTTTTACAGAAGATGAATTCAAAATTAGAAAAGTTTTTCTTTAAGTGCTAGAAATTCATCTTGTTGAGTCTTCTCTGGCTGATCTACCTCCATGGTGCTGCTTGAGGGTTGGTTGGAAATCATCTGCCTTTCCCAGATCTCCTTGAAGCTGTACTTGTCCTTCTCCCTCCACTCAGCACCAACAAGCTGAGCAACTATCTTCTGTTCATCAAGCGTAAACTTCCAAATGACATCTTGAACAGCCTTTGCATTTGCTTGAAGAGGAGGGACAATCTACTGAATCAGCCGTGCAGCTTTGCTAGGAACAGAGGGAAATATACTTTCAAGGATTACTTGGAGAGCCTTCTGATTCCATATCCACTGAGTGTTTAGCCCATTCGCTAGATGCTGTAAGAACGGAACGATCTCACTATCATGGGAGCAAAATGAGTGGAGAGATAGGCTACCAAGCTGATTACTGAGCCCATCAATGATTTCCTGGAGGGTCTCTGAAGTGCTTGCATTCCTCGCCACCACTATATCTCTAGCTTCAATTGCGGTCTTGGTAAGGGCAGCAGCATACTTCTGAATATGTTCCTCTATTTCATCCATAGCCTCATATTTCTGAGCAACTGTAGTCTCAGTGATCTGCTTGTAGGGACTTTCAATAGCCTTGAAGATTTCTGACTTCAATTCCCTCTTAGAATCTGCAACAGCCTTGAGAGTTTCAACCTTGGATTTATTCATATGCTTCAACATCTCATCAAAATTACTTTGGATTCTCCCTTGCGGTCATAGATAGAAGGCATTCTGAGTCCTGAGCACCTGCACCTCACCCTTCAGCCCCATAGAGTATTCAGTTGTTATACACTCAACGGCAATCCTCAGAGTAAAAATGACATCTGCTATCTGCTTCTGAATGATCTCCTTAACTCCAGTAACTTCATTGTGGATTATCATCAGACCTTTCTCACCATCTTCCATTATCCCATTCAACTTCTCAAGAGCTTCTAGGATATCAACATAATTATTAAACCTTATCAACATGAGAGGTTACAGATGCTCTATAAGTTCAGAGCGGATTTGTGAAGGAAGGGGAATTGCATCAGCTCTTTCCATAATTGTCTATGCCTGCTCAGAGATAAGGGTTACGCTCTTGGCAAGATGGTGATTAAAGGGGGTGAACTTCATATCCATTACTGAGTTGTTGAGGCGAAGAGACATAGTTAGGAGATCATCAAGAGTCTTCCCTATGTGATGAAGGGAGTTGACAGGAATAGAAGTGCTGGGATTTGCTCCCTCAGCAATGTTACCAATCATCCATCCTCTGCTATCAAGAGACTCATCCCCAAAGATCCTTTTCTCCTCAGGTCTGGGGATTAGAGAGATGGAGCTGTTGGGATCCACTACAACCTTTGGCATAGAAGGACGCTGCTGCTACTGTTACTGCTGCTGAGTCTTGGACCCTTTTAAGATCTGAACTTCATCTTCATCACTTATGTCCTCCGGTAGGACTTCATCTCTCCTCTCACCTTCACTATTCTTTTCATTCTCCTCCCTTATATCCTATGGCCTAATATTATGTTTGGCTAAGATAGAGCGGGCCATGGTAATGAATTCATCAGCAGGATCTGATCCTAATGACTGAACACCCCATTCAGCCACTACAGTCTCCTATGTTGATTCCTTCTAAAGAGCTGATAGGAATGGATCTTCCTCTAGCACACTCTCTTTCAGCAAAGATGGCTTATCAGACTCTTCCTCCTTGTTTCCATTCTTCTCTTCCTCAACCTCATCCTTTTTATCTTCAGGCTTATCATCCTCCTTAGCAATTTTAGCTTTCTTAGCCTCTTCCCCCTTTGCCTCAATCTCCTTTGATATCTTTTGAGCGATAGATACTGCTACTTCAAGAGGATCTGTGTCAGCTGTTGGATATCCTCCTAGAGTAGACATGAATTGTTGTGGTGTCTCAAGAGAGGCATTGAAGAGATGAGATGGATCAAATACTGACTTTTGTTGATCCAGAGGAGGAAATTGTGGCTTCTTCACCAACAGGAAGTTGGTAGGATTTACCACTTTTGGAGGGGTTGGACTTGGAGCCACTGGAAGAGCCCCTAAGGGAAAATCAAAATCTATTGAGGTCCCTTCCAAGACCTTACCATCCACTTCCTCTGAATCGTCTTCCTCTGTCTCAGAGGTGCTCTTCTCCTTCATCTTGCTTGTGAACTCTTCTGGAGCAGGTGTCTTCTTTCCTTCTAACAGAGCCCTCTTTTCTGCTTCCTCTGCTGCAATCCTTATATCTTCCACAGTTCCTTTTCGAGGAACATGAGTGAAGACCTCCACTATACTTTGATTATAGGCCTTAATCATATCATACTTTTCAAGATCATCTTCTGCATCTACAGTTTCACCATAAGTTTTGGCCTTCTTTTTCCTTTGCCTCTTTTCTTTCTTTTCTTCTTTCTCCTCTTCATTCTCCTTAAACTCCTTAACTTTCTCCACCTCCTCTTCCTTTCTTTCAACAAACTCATTCTCATCCTCACTTGGAATGGCCATTTCAGGATCAAATTCTCCCCTTTTTCTTTTGGTAAGGATACTGATGGGTTGGTTATCCTCTTCATCTCTTGAGCTACTCTCCTCTGAGGGCCTTTGCACAAACTGAAATTTGTTTATAGAATATGTGATTCCTTGAGCCTTCCCTTCAGTCACTTCAGTAGGAGTCATTAATACTCCCTCAGCAGTAAGTGCCTTACTTCTGCTGATTCTGCTTCTCTTTGCCTTAAGGACTTCTTCCTATTTCAGCACAAGTTCCCTCTACCTCTTGGGGGAGACTTCCTCAACCCATTTAACCACTTCACCCTTCTTTGCTTCCCTGAACTCTTTTTCCCATCTCTTCTTTATTATATCCTTCTTCAAGGCCTCCTCCTTATCCCATTTCATTCCATAATCTACATTCTTATCAAAGGTCTCCTTTACAATCTTACTTCCTAGATACCCATCTTCCTCTGAACAGTCCACTCCACATGTAGCCACGATTCTACTGATGAGGCCACCAAGTGTGCATTTGTGGTGTAGCATGCGCTGCATTATAATGACTGGCCAGTTAACCTTCTTTTTTTCCACCAAGTGTACCAAGATGTAGTGCTCATTGCTTGAAACTACATTGGTAGAGTTCATCTTCTAGAGAAGAAGGTCAGCCATTATAAACTGCCAATACCTCAGCTCTTGAGGCATGTGAGTGTTGATCTTCTCACCGAACCAGCCTTCTAGCATGAAGGCTTTTCTATTGTAGCTTAGGGCATCTTCACATCCCCTTCTAAGAGCGATTACTTCATCCTTCAGATTTAGAAGTTTTACCAAGAAGGCTGGAGTAATGGTAATCTTCGTGCCTTTAACCACAGTTTTAAGCTCCTCCTCGCTCACTGTGCACTTCTTCAAGTTTTGGTAAAACTCTCAAACTATTGCTGGGTAGGTTGGCTTCTTTAGTCTAATCCATGTATTGAAATGGTGGAAATCAATGGTTGGGTTAAATGTGGATGCTTCAAGAAAGGAGTTATCACTCAGAAATCGCTGAGAGATAACGGTAGAGGGATTTGACCTGTATAGAACAGGTTCAAAGGTCTTTGGAGGAATTTTTATGATGACTTGCTCTTTAGAATCAGCTTTTGATGATCTAGTTCTCTTAGGTTCCATTTGAGAGAAAGGTTTAGGGACTTGGGTTTTTGAGAGAAGATAGGATTTCTCAGCGAATTTGAAAAGAAAAGCTCTGAGAATTTAGGTAAAGTGTTTGGATGATAAACAGTCTTTTCTTTTTTATAGAGGTGATTTCAGAGGGATGGAAAAGTAATTTACCATAGTAATGGTTTCAGCATTTACCATTTAAAATATAGGTAATCTAAAGATCCGGTAAAGCATGATTAACGGATGAATGTGAACGGTTTTAAACTAAAGATCTTGCTTGGGATTCAGGTTTTTGAATTTTGAAATGTGGAGCAGTTCGTGGGTTAAATCTTCTAAGACATGGCGCTATCCTTTAATTTCAGAAGATGACTATTGCTTCTGAGACACGTTTTACTTCTGAGTGATTACTCCTTCTGAGTAATGTTCACACTGGATTGCTGATACCAATTTCTCTTCTGAGGAAAGTGAATTGATCTTTGCTTAGCGTTTTGGTGAAGGTGTCAGCTCTTTATTCTTCAGTGGAGACGTATACCAGCTTAACGTCTTTCTTGAGAACGTGATCTCTTATGAAATGATGTCTAATGTTAACATGTTTCATCCTACTATCCTGAACTGGATTCTTCGACAGATCAATTACGCTCTTGTTATCGTAGAGAATCTCTATGCATTCTGACTTGACTCCATAGTCTTCAAGTTGCTATTTGATCCATAGTGCTTGTGCAACACAACTTCCAGCAGCCATGTATTCAACTTCTGTAGTGGATAGAGCTACTGAGGTCTGTTTCTTGCTGTACCAAGAGATGATACTGTTTCCCAAAAAATGACATCCTCCAGTAGTGCTCTTCCTTTCCAGTTGATATCTTCCATAGTCAGCATCAATGAATCCTTTTAATGAGAAGTCTTCATTATTTGGATACCATAATCCGGCTTCAATGGTTCCAAGAAAATATCTGAGGATTCTCTTTACTGCGCTCAGATGTGATTCTCTAGGATCACTTTGATATCTTGCGCAATAACAGACTACATAGTGAATGTCAAGCCTGCTTGCAGTTAGATACAACAGAGAGCCAATCATTCCTCTGAACTTTATCTGCTCAACCTTCTTACCTTCTAAGTCTTTGCTGAGTATGGTGTTTGAAACCATAAGGGTTGACATGTCCCTTCCATCTTCCATACCAAATTTCTTCAGAATCTCCTTAGTATATTTAAACTGATTGATGAATATTCCATGTGAACTTTGTTTGATTTGGAGACCAAGAAAGAAGGTTAATTCTCCCATCATTGACATCTCAAATTCAATTTTCATTTGAGAACTGAATTCTTTGTATATCCTTTCATCAGTTTCTCCGAAGATTATGTCATCAACATAGATCTGAACAAGAAGTATGTCCTTGTTCTTTCTTCTGATGAATAAGGTTGTGTCTGTCTTACCTCTGATGTATCCCTTTGAGGTGAGAGAGCTTGTTAGTCTTTCATACCAGGTTCTGGGTGCTTGCTTCAGACCATATAGAGCTTTCTTTAGCTTGTATACATGATGGGGAAATTTTGAATATTCAAATCCTAGAGGTTGCTGGACATAGACTTCTTCTGAGATGAATCCATTAAGGAAGGTGCTCTTTACATCCATTTGATACAATTTGAATCCCATATGAGATGCAAAAGCTCGTAGGATTCTTATATCTCAAGTCTAGTGATTGGAGCAAATGTTTCATCATAGTCTATCCCTTCTTGTTGATTGTACCCTTGAGCTACAAGTCTTGCTTTGTTTCTCACTATGTTTCCTTCTTCATCAAGCTTGTTTCTGAATACCCACTTAGTGCCAATGATAGATTTGTTCTTTGGCCTTGGGATAAGATCCCATACATCACTTCTGGTGAGCTGGTCCAGCTCTTCTTGCATGGCCATCATCCAACTTTCATCATGTTCTGTGTCTTCAAATTTCTTTGGTTCTATAATAGAGACAAATGCTGGATGACTTGTCATTCTGCTGAGTTATCTTTTGGTGAGAGCAGGATTCTGAGGTGCATCAAGGATCAGTCTTTCAGGATGGTCCTTCTTGGTTCTAGTGTCTCTGGGCAGATCATAATAAGCAAGAGCCTCCACTACTTCTGGTTATCTTGCTTCATCTTCATATTCTGAGAACTTGATCTCAGATGGTTCATCCTTTGTTGATTTTTCTTCTTGGGTTGACGTAGAGGGTTATTTATGTGAGACAGAATCTCCATCTTCCTCTGAGCTTCTTCTTTTCCTGCATGGTTAGTTTCATCGAAGTCTACATGTACTGACTCTTCTAATGTTGTTGTTCTTTTGATGAATACTTTATAAGCTTTGCTATGTGTTGAGTAGCCAAGAAAAATTTCTTCATCAGCTTTAGGATCAAACTTGCCTAGTTGTTCTTTATTCTTGAGTACAAAACATTTACATCTAAATGCTTTGAAGTACCAAATTTTAGGTTTTCTACCTTTCCAAATTTCATAGGGAGTTTTATCAATTACTGATATAATGTTACCCTATTTAATATATAACAGGTAGTGTTGACTGCCTCTGCCTAAAAATATTTGGGAAGGTTATTGTCACTGAGCATAGACCTGGCCGTTTCGACTAAGGTTTTGTTTTTCCTCTCAACAATACCATTTTGTTGAGGGGTGTGAGGAGCAGAGAAATTGTGTTCAATTCCTCTTGCATCACAGAAACCAGCGAATAATTTATTCTCAAATTCTCTACCATGATCGCTTCTTATTTTAGATAAAAGGACTCCCTATTCTACTTCAATTCTGTTACATAATCTTGAGAACCCTTCATAGACCTCATCCTTACTACTTAGCAGGATAACCCATGTATATCTAGAATAATCATCCACTATAACCATGGTACACCTATGTCCACCCATGCTCATGGGGAGAATAGGGCCAAACAGGTCAAGATGGAGTATATCTAAGACTCTTTTAGTTGAAAAGTCAGATTTAGGTTTAAAACTCTTCTTAAATTGCTTTCCATACCGGCAAGCACTACACAAGTGATCCTTTTCGAAGTTTAAGCTTGGCAATCCCTCAACAAGTTTCTGTTTGACTAATTTTGTCAGAAGATTCATGTTAGCATATCCCAACCTTCTATGCCAGAGCCATGACTCTTCTTCTTTAGTCATTAAACATATATCTTTCTTTGAATTATCATTTAGATTAATTATGAACACGTTATTGACTCTTGGAGCATATATCAAGGTTTTATTTGACTTACAATCAATGATGGAGCATCCTTCTGAGTCGAAGATGACTTTTCTTCCTTGATCACACAGCTGGGCAACACTCAGAATATTGAACTTTAATCCATCTACGAGGGAAGCTTCTTCAATTTTGATTGCTGCTCCAATGGTTCCTTTACCAATGATTTTTCCCTTTTTATTATCCCCAAAGCTTACACTTCCATATCGTTTACGTTCTAATGAGATGAATGATGTCTCATCTCCTATCATGTGTCTTGAGCATCCACTGTCTATATACCAAATCTGTTGACCTTTTGTCGATCTAAGACTTAACTACAAAAGTAAATGGTTAGAATCTTCGAACCCAGTTTCCCTTGGGTTCGGGTGCATTATAATATAGATCTGGCCAATCATAAGAATCATAAAAACCATTCTTAAATATACACATAGAAGTTTTGTGGTTTTGCTTCCCACAAAAGTTACAGAAGACTTTTGCAGTTTCTCTCACCTTTTCTCTTTGTAGAGTTCTGGGGGACGGACAGAGATCAAAAGTTTCCGGAAGTGGTTACCTCTGAGGTATGACTCTTCTTCTTGCTTGTGAATTTCTCTGAGTCATTTTCTGATAACCTCCTTTCTGATGATCATACTTGTATCCATACTCCTTATAGCTCCTTTATATTGGTACTGAGGATTCGCCTTGATATATCCTTTCAACTTTTTGCTTCTGAGAGGTGTTCATTTTCTGAGGGTGCCTCTTCTCCTGTAAATATTCCTTCTTCTGAGGTGCGGACTTTCCAGGTAGAGTTATTTTTCCAGATATGTATCCTTCTATCAGCATTACTCTTCTGCTGAGGTCTATAGCGTTAACTAGCACTTGAACAGAATCTTTCTTGAGTTTCTCAACCTCAGTATCAAGCTCAACTTGTCTATTATGAATAACTTTGGTGGAGTTATCTTTGACTATATCTCGGATACAAAAATCTTCAAAATCTTCTTCTAGAAGCTTCATATGCTTCTTGTTCTTTTTAACCTGCTTATAAATTTGTGCAAGTAGTTGTATGATTTCATCAGGAATATTGAATTTAGAATTTACCTCATCATTAGCCTGGTAAGATTTTTCTTCTGAAGACGGTACTTTCTCTGTGCTGCTATGCTAGGACTCAACTGTTGGGTACATATCATCTACGACCATGAAGCGTATTTGAGCAGTTTCCTCATTTTCTGAGGAGTCAACAGAGCTTTCTTCTTCGCTATCGCTCCATGTTACCATCATAACTTTCTTTCCTTTGTCCTTTCTTAACTTTGGGTAGCTTGATTTGATATGGCCTTCCTGGTGACATTCAAAACATGTTATAGGTTATTTATTCTCACCTTTGGTTTTGTCTTGAGATCTTCTGAACTTGTTTCTCTTCTGGAAGTCTGGCTTCTGAGGAAAGCTTCCCTTCTTCTAAAACTTTTGAGGAGTCATTGAGTTCTTTTTTAAGAACTTCTTGAATCTTCTAGCCAGCATTGCCATGTCCTCATCATCTTCTGATGAGCTTTCACAGATTTCTTCTGCTCTTAGGATTATTGCCTTCTTTGCTTCATGCTTTGATTTTTCTTTCTTTTGCAAATTCTGCATAGAAATCTCATGAGTAATTAGTGAACCAATAAGCTCATCATACCTGTAAGTTGTGAGATCTTGAGCTTCTTCTATGGCAGTCTTTTTCGCCTGCCACTTGTCAGTTAAGCTTTTGAGAATTTTCTTTACTTGCTCCTCTTCTGAGGAACTTTTTCCCAATCTTTTGAGCTCATTGATGATGTTAGTGAATCTTACATTCATGCTTGATATTCATTCACCTTCCTCCATCTCAAATAGTTCATAGAGACGGAGATTCTAGTTTATCTTGGATTCCTTGACCTTGTCAGTTCCTTCATAGGTCACTTCAAGCTTTTTCCATATCTCCTTGGCACTTTCACACCCTGAGATCTTATTATATTCTGCAGCATCTAAAGCACAATGTAGAAAGTTAATTGCAGCTACATTACTTTGTAATTTTTTTTATGTCAGAGTCATTGTATTCAGTCTCAGGTTTAGGAGAGACAACCCCATTTACAGTGGATGTAGGAATGTATGGACCATTGGCTATAGCGAGCCATGCATACATATCCTGCGAGTGTATGAAATTTTTCATTCTATTTTTCCAGAATGTATAATTCTATCCAAAGAACAGTGGGGGTCTGGACACAGACAGCCCTTTTGGGAGTATCTATGTGGTTATATTTCCAAGCAGATGTTTCATGCTATTTTCACCCATAATAATCATTTACTCAAGATATATTATATCTAATTTATGAGTTAAGCTCTGATACCAATTGTTGGACCTAGTAGGGTGTAAAATAGGTCAGAGGGGGGTCAATGACTCTTTTTCGAGTTCTCTGTTTAACTTCAGAAGGTTACTTCTGAAGTATCTTCTGAGTAAGTATTCTTTACTCAGAATCCCCTTTTTGTGCTTAATTGTTATTTGATACTGAATTAATATAACACAAAGTAAAAGAACAGAGTAAGAAAAGTGCAAACAAAGATTTTATCCTGGTTCAGCCACTTCCTAATCCAGTCCTTGGAAACTCCCGTCCAAGATTTAATCCACTATAAACTCTTCTTCTGATAAAGAGTAAACCCTTTACAATGCTTTGACTGAAGTACCCTTCAACAGTCTTTGCTGAGCTATACCAATACAAAAGTACCGTTCTTCTATATCTGAGGCTCTGAGCTTGGTATCCTTCAAGTACCTTCCTTATGAGAACTTAGCTCCTTCACACTAACTTACCCTCAGCTTAGTGTGATTTACAATAGTTTATACGAGAATGATTTATGTGAACTTCTGAACTTTGTTTCAGTTAGTTCAATTATAAACTGATGAGATTTAAATGTTTTCTATGAGAAAGTTATAAATAGATTGAGAATTGATTCACTCTTGAACACTTTTGTTAAGATTCGTCAACCTTCTCCAGTGGCGGAAATCATCCTTTTATAGAGGGAGAGAATGTTTCCGTTGATATTAGGACTGTTGCTGGAAATACTACCATCACCTCTCAATCTTGTTTCTGTTAACGATCTGTTAGAGAGCTCGTCCAATTCTGACCCGCGCCATACTATGTTAGGTTGATTTTGGGGGACCACTTTGTGCGGTAGTTGCAGGTGAGATTTGCAGAGAAGTTTTTGTTCTTGATTTTATAACAACTTTTATCTTGTAGTATGCTTGGGGACAAGGCGCGCGATGGCATTAAATGCAAAGTCAGCTTTTTGACTTTTTGGCGCTGAAGGACTAAGTTGATCTTCTACAATCCTTAGAGGGGCTTTTTAACAATCTGAGTCTTGAGTGATCCTCTGAGATATATAACACCTCTTCTGACTTTAGCAACTTCTGAGCATCTATAGCTCTTCTGATGAAACCTTGTGCATCTGAGGCGACTTCCTTCTGAGCCTTGCTTCTGAACTTAGAACTTACAAAACTATATAATCTTCAAAATCCAACAAGTGTCCTAACTTATTTGACCAATTAAGTTTCATATTTACCTTCTATATGATCCAAAGTTTCTGTGTTCACCTCCCTTACATTCTACGCTTATTTTTTAATTTTCTTATTCATTTCTTCATTATCTCTTAAACAACTTATTTTTTTAACTTGATGCTTTAGAGTTTTTTGTTCGTCTCATTTTTATCTTTGAAATTCCATCCATTGTGATATACTTTTTCAAAAATATTTTTTCAACTGGTAAGAAACTGGTATATAAGTGGTATGTAACTGGTAGGAAGATAAGATGTGTCAATTTTGTTATGAAAGTCTGGTAGGTAACACAAATACATGTCAAAAGTTTATCTCCATAGCAATAAACAAACAACTATAATCTTAAAAGTAATGAAAATGCATTAGAAAGTGATTACAACATGTAAAAAAGAATTCTACAAAAGTATTGAATAAAAAAT
>CATIWQ010447999.1:0-61920 GCA_949673415.1 Euphorbia schlechtendalii | reverse complement strand
TATTTGAACATTTCACCTTATTTTAAATAGTTTGCATGCTTATTTAATTGTGTTCATGCAATTGGATTTACGTGGATATCAAATAATATTAATTATCCAATATTTTCGGGGTAAATAATAAATAAAAAAAATACAATTAATATTTAAATAAGGATCCGGGTCCGGATCCGGGTTTCATTACCCGAACCCAGACCCGGACCCGTTTTCCGGACCCGGATCCGACGGGTTCAAAAAATCGAGATCCGGACCCTAAAAAACGGATCCGGATCCACGGATCCGGACCGGGTCCGGGATCTGTTGCCATCCTTACTTGCTAGTCAGATGTGCCAACCTAGTTGGGATATTTGTTGTTAGTGCTTCGACAAAGGTCATTTTTTTAAAAAAAAAGTCTTTCATTAGTTAATTGATTTCTTATCTTAATTTTTATTGCATAATTTAAGGCAAGTATGAAATTGATAAGTTGTAACTTTATATATATATATATATATATATATATATATATATATATATATACACAAAGACACGCGCGCGCACTTGAGTGATTAACATTTAACCATGATATTAGTTTTTATTGGGCAGTATTACTTGTTTAATTTTCTATTACGTTATAATGAAAAACTAAACAAATTCGATTTTATGCTAAAAATAACGACTTATCAAGATCCAAATGGATGGATAAAGAGTTAAAAAATAAGAATCGGTTTGTGATTGCTTTCCCAGACTATTAGCCCGGAAAGCTAATTTTTCAAGCTTTTTCAGTTAATTATCTTAAAAAGCTTTGGAAATCAATAGCAAACATACTCTAATTAATTAATATTATGAGTCAACAATTCCAAAATATGTTCTTCTATGAAAATTTTGTGAGTTCAACTTTTCGAAACAATAGTTATGAAAAATTAAGAAAAACTCGATCTTGGTGACATGGAAGCATTTGGAAGCAAAAAAAATTAAGAAAAATACAACCGAATACATTAAAAACTAAATTTATTTTGCTTTTATATACAAAAGAATCATATTTATACTTTTATAAAAAAAGTTTTGTTATTTTTATTTTTGTATTTAAAAAGGTTTTCAAAATCAGTAAAAATGCAGATCTAATAAGAGTGATATAAGGCCTTTATGCAACTTATTTTCCATTAAATTTTAAATTTGCATTTAAAATACCCACAAAAATCATCGTTTGAAGGCCTTATGCTTGGTATAAGATGATTTTCCATACATAAAACTATGGTATGAAGACCTTATACAATTGTTGTGAAGACCTTGTGTTGAAGGATGATCCCAAAAGGTGTTTTAATCCTTACATTAAGAGCTGTTGTACATAAGAGATCAATCACAAAAGCCTGATAAGTCTTTAACTTAGCATCAGAATATAAGCATATCACCAAAAGCTAAGTATTACATTAGAAGATAAGAGAATGGATCGAAGGCTTACATCAGCATCAGAAGATGAATCTACATCAGAGGATGAAGATAAGATTATAAGCATACTAGCATCAAAAACTTCGAGTCTCAGAAGATAGAAGAACTGAATCAGAGGGAAGTATCCTCTTATCAGTAATTTATTAAGGACAAATTAAATGTGGGATATTTATTTCAAATTACCATATCATCAATCCCCAGGCATCACGTGAGTCAACTTGTCATGCCTTGCATTTAATTTTGCGATGCCAAAAGTTGTCTAACCTGAAAAGGACATGTTGATGCTGACAATAAGGGGACAAAATCGCTTTTTCTCCTCTACAGAAAACAACAAGTACAAGTGTGACCTCCAGCTTAACAAACTTATTAAATCAAAATCTACACTTAACCTCTCAACATGGTTTTAACGGATTTAAAGAGCCCTAATCATCGTGCTTAGCCTGTCCTTAATCTTCTTTAAGTATAACGGTTCCAAACTTAAGAGATAATGGATACAAATTAGCAAGTGTTGACCATGGAGGCCTATATACAGGAGTGAAGTTCTAGTAGAAGAACTTTGTGAAGTTATATCAGTCTAAGATTACACAAGCTATTTCGCAATCTTAAAAACTTCATCTTCAAGCACTCAAAGTTATCTTTTAATTCCATATTTGTTGTAATCGAGCTTTCACTGAAACAAAGTTTAGAAGCTCTAATCTTTATTCATTCAAATTGTAAAAACACTTGCTTAAGTTGTAAGTAAGTGTGGGGGAGTTTAGACACTAGTTGGAGGGTACTTCTAGTAGTTATTGTAAGCTCAGAGCCTAGAAACAATTAGACGGTACTCTTATATCGGTAAAGCTCTTAGGCTGTAGATTGTTGGATAGTACTTCAATCAGCAAGGCAACCTTGTAGCGGTTTATTCTCCACCCTTAAGGAGAACCACTAGTGGATTAAATCTTGGACAACGCTTACAAGGACTAGATTAAGCAGAGGCTGAACCAGTATAAAAATCTTGTGTTTGCAATTTTCTAACTCTGGTCTTTATGTACTTTGCATTCATTTTGATATAAATTAAATCCAATATCTTAGAGATTGCGTCAGAGGCTTGCTTCTGAGGAAACTAAATTCATCAGAAGCAACTCTAGAGGCTTTTTCTACAAGAGCCTATGATAAAGGGTAATACTCGAAAAAGTCATTCACCCCCTCTAACTTTTTAAATCACCCTATTGGGTCTAACACCTTGTTTTATTTCATTATTCACAAATATTTCAACAAAAACCTAATGTCAATATTCTCAATAACAACTTCAAAATTAATAACAAAAACATGTCAATCAATCATTTGCTCATAATAAAACCGTGACATGAAGGCATTATACTTGGTATAAGCGTGTTATAAAGCATTTGTTTCAGTTTATTATTCACATACATTTCATTAAACATCTTATATGCATGTCAATAACATCGAATAGCATCGATGTTGTACAAGAGAAGAAGAAGACAACGTCAACATTAGTGGTGAGCAAAATTCTGTTGGTTCACACACCGAACGGAAATTGAATCATACAGAGGGAAATATTTTGGTTTGGCTTGAAACGAAATGAATTATTTCTGTTCGATTTCGATTCTTTTTCATTCTGAACCGATATACTATTTTTATATATAATTTTATTTTTCTTTTTTTCAAATATAAAATGAATAAAAATCAACATATATAATTTTTTGTAATTCATTGTTAATTTGAAAAAAGCTTAATTTTTCAAGTATTAATGTTAACTGATCATGAAAAAGAATTAATAAATTTACATAAAATAAAATAATTTAATATTTTTCAGTTTTTTTCACTAAATCAAACAGAATTGAACCGAAACTAATAACAAGAAATATATAAAACCGAAAACCTAATCGAATACATACGGTTTGATTTGGTTTTTGGTTTTTTATCACCCCTAGTCAACGTTGTACCTAAGAAGATGAATATGTCGATGTCAGTTTTGTAGTCGGATAAGTAGTATACTTTGACATCGACGTTTTACCAGAGAAAAATAAACATCGACGTTGTTCGGAGAAGAAGAAGATTTTGACCTCAGAGTTATAGCTAGAGAAGAAGACGTCGTCGTCGATGTTGAGATGGAGAAGAGAAGAAGATGCTATTAGAGATGAAGAAGAAAGCGACAGTGGTGAGATGCAGGAAGAAGGAAGGCCAAATAGGTTTGAAAAGATGAAAGTTTACTACCGTAGAAGAAAAATTAAAAACCAAAATCAATATTTATATAATTAAGTAAAATTTTGGTCGGATCATCCCTAATTTAATACCCAAAGTAGTACATTTCCATAAGATTTCCAGTGTTTAAAAAGAGGGAAATACAAGTCAATCCCTTATTTGGGTATAATATATTTTTTTACAACAAGGATATTATATTTTTATTTCCCTTCCTTTTTAAGTTTGTTTATTTTACTTTTACATTTTTCCCTTATTTACTCCTCCCTCTTATGATCGATGTGGATCTCCATCTCTGCAATATCTCTTTCTCCCTCAACTTTTCTTACTCTCTTTTCGTAATCTGATTTTCCTCTCTTCTTTATCTTTTCTGATCTTCTTCTTTCTTATTTCTTTCGATTTCTTATAACTATTTCATCTTGTTTCTTCTTCTTTCAAGATCACAATTGGAACTTTTTCGATTTTTGTTCTTATTTCTTGAGATTTCGATATGTTGTTTTCATGATTTTTTCTCATCTTGTTTCTTCTCATTTTCTAGATTTGGATTGCGATTTGAGTTTTCCGATTTGGATCACAATTGAGTATTCTAATTTGGATCGTGACAGCTGTCGAGACCACAAAAAATAATCCCTGCACGAAAAATAACTTGTAGTTAGCGGTAAACAATGGTCGAATCCACAAGAAACAATATTTGCTGAATATTTCCTAATTAGATATACTAGAGTGATCGGATTGTTATCTTTGAAAATGTTGTGGGTTGAAAATTGAATATAAGGATTTAAAAAATAATTAAAAGACTGACTCAACAAATCTAAGGGAAACCATGTATCATAATGATTACTAAACAAGGGATAACTTGCACCGGGACTTAGGTTTAGTTATACTAGGGCTCTGCACCTTACAATGATGGTAACTCTTCCTTACTTCATATGGGGATTGTGCTTCGCGCCTTAATCACCTTTTTACTCACCGTGACTCTCAATGTCGAACTAAAGAGCTCGTTAGAAAATAACAATAAATATTAGAAAAGCCTTAACCCTAAGATAAGTAGTGAAACTCCCAACAGGTGTTAGATCATTGTATCTCCAGTCTCGGTGATGATAGAGAGACTGATGTCACTTACTCCTTCTTAGGCATAATTACGGATGTAAAAGTTAGAGATAACAATTAATCATAAAGACTTACCTTGCAGCTGATCAGACCACAGAGAGGCTAAGGATTCAATACCGAGATCATCAAATAAGTCACCTTGTGGATTGTTGTATTTGAAGTTAACTCCTCACATTAATCAAACAAGGTCTTGACCCTTATTTGGTCAAGTCACTACGAATTTAGCTAGGCATGACTGAATTTAAATGCAATAAAAAGTATAGATAATTGAATGTAAAAATTGAGAATAAAGTAAAAGAATTTATGAAAACGAATTGCAAACTTAAAATAAACTTGAATTAAAAGCGTTTGGGAAGTAAAACAACCGAATTAAACTGAAAGCTTATAAATTTAAGTCTAAGAGAATTTGGAAAACTAAGAGCATAAATAATTCTAACTCTAAACTAAATTGGACTGAACTTTGACTAGACTAGACTAAGCTGGACTCTTTTTCTTATGGGATTTAGTCTCTATTTATAACAAATTGGTCGAATCTAGTTGCTTCCTTTAGTCTTTGTCTTTGATAAAATTTGTTCTTCTTTGGCTTTATCCTCCAATCTTTACTTGAAGATAAAAATGGTAGTCTTATCCTTCCTTGAAGATAGAATTTGTGAAGGTAAATAACTCTTTCTTTGATCAAAACTCCCTAAGGATAGACTTTGCCCGAACTAATGATTCTTCATTGACTTTTACGCTCCTATTTTTCCAATTGGATATGCTTTTGACGTTTAGGAAGATTCTTGAATTTGAAAAAGTCATCGGGATTAGCTACGGCTCTCGGTGGACGCACCGGGATCTTGGTAAAGTGTTGTTTTGGCCATTTTAATTAACTTTCATCCAAATCACCTAAACACTTTGAAATGATAGAAAAAAATAGTAACAAAGCCCACAAAGACTAAAACATGTTCATAAAGATGTGGAATTAAGCATAAAAATATGTTGCATTTACAACCTATCAGATCGCTTTTGAGTTTGTTTTTCACTTTTTTCTATTTCTTTTCAGATTGCGATTTTCATTTTTTGATCTTGTTTATTTTCAGGAAATTTTAGTTGTGTCTAGATCTCTTTAATTTGTGATTTTGTTTGTTGTTTTTTTACTTTTCAATGGAGGAGGTTGTTATTTTGGTACATTTATGGTGTAGCTTGACTGATGATTTTGAGTTTCTCAAATATGATGTTTTGTGATTTGATTGTTGACAAATTTGTAAGTTTTTTAGACTTTAAGCGAATGAGATATTAGAGATTATTCAAATCATTGGATATGAAGAAAATATATTAAGATCCATTTCAGTTTTCAAATTCGAATCCTGTTTCAGATCAAGTCATTATACCTGGTACAATAATCATTCTTTCCATAATGCGTTTTGAGTTTTTTGATATTGTTTATTTGTCTAGATCTCTTTTTTTTGTGATTTGTATTTGCTGTGTTTTTTTTTCTTTTTAACTGAGTAGATTGTTTTTTTGGTACAATTATGGTGGAGTTTGAAATGATACTTTCAACTTTCTCAAATATGATGTTTTGTGGTTTGATTATTAACAAATGTATAAGTTTTTTAAACTTTAAACGAATGATATTAAAACTTATTCAAATAATTGGATATGAAGAAATTATATTAAGGTCCGGTTCAAAATTAAAATTTGAATCCAATTTAAGATCAAGTCATTTACAATCATTATACCTCGTATAATGAGTATTTTACATGGCATCATAGTCATTATAACGAAATATAAAAGAATATAATTTTGTAGTCTCAGACTTCACATTCGAATACAATTTCAAATCAAGTCAATATACTCAATTAGTTGGATATTATACTTGGTATAATAGTCATTATAACGAATAATATTGGAGAATATTCAAATAATTGGAGATAAAGATTGTGTTAAGATCCCGATCTAAATTTCACATTTGAATAATATAATAGTCGATGTACCAGTTCCAGTTTCATATTTCAAATCAAATCAATATACCTGGTTCAATGACTCTTATATCGGTATAATCATTATACCGGATATAATAGTCATTATAACGAATATTATCATAAATATTCAAATCATTAGAGATAAAAGAAAATATTAATAGTCAATTTCATAATTCACATTATAATAATATAATATGCATTGTACCTAGTATTTGATTATTATAACATATACAATGGTTATTATACCAGGTACAATAAATATTATACCAAGTATAATAGCTATAAACTAGTAATCGGTGATTTTTATTATTATTCACGTATTTTGAAAAATCAAAACTTAAATTGAAGTATTTTAAAAAATCAAAATTTGAAACGAGAGATTTGTAAAATTACACTATTGCATGATTTAAAGTTCTTTTACATTTTTCTTGTATTCCATAAAATCCCATTAAAAATATAAGAGAATTTCTAAAAGTCCTAGCTAAGTCTAAGGCCCATGAGGCCGAAGCCCAATTAGAAGGAAGCTCGCAGTTTCTTACCTTTTCAAGGAATCCTGATATCACAATGTTAGATTGGAATGGTTCGATGGTAGTGGCGACACCTTGCTAGTTTCCACTGCAACTTCAACTCGTCATCGGTTAGATTGTCACATGATGGCAATTGTATGGATATCATATTTGTGTCAATGAGTGTGTCGGAATGATGAAAGTCTACAAAAACGCGTACAAAGTAAGGAAACACCTTCAACCTTAAAAGGTTTCAAACTGTCTAATGGAGGGAATTTTGATAACTCGGAGAATAATTTCTATTCAAGATAAGGTTTCGATAATTTCTCTACAAGCAAGAGACCCATTTTCTTTGGAATACAACTCTATCTTATCAGGACTACAATTCCTAATCCTAATCTATTTAGGAACATCTAAATGTGTATATAAGGGTTTAATACCTCAAAGATATGAAATCAAATTCTTAATTCTCGTAATTTGTGTCTCATCTCTTAATTTCATCTCTAACTTAAGCATCGGAAAGGTTACGCTGGTCACACAACTAGCCCCTCTAACCTTATTTTGTCTTGCAGATACACAATCCGGCCAAGACAATACACAGCTCAATTACAAAGATTGGAGCATGGAACCAATTTTTATTTTCCAATCTTTGACGTACCAATTATTTAAATATACTGATGGCGTTCGTTTCGTTTTTATTGTTTAACCTTACAAATGCATCAAACAACTTTTAAATAAATTAGTACTATGCTTTCTATCAATCTCATTATATTTTCTCTTTTATTCTTCAATTGCTTTTCAATGGTTCTAATTCTAAGCTTTCCTCTCAAACTCCTACGGAGTATTGATACAGTTTAATCTTTGATTTGACAGAAATTATTGTGTACTCTGTACTGTGAAATTACATCAAATAAACATATTAAAAACCTTTAAATACTAATTCAATTTGAAGAAAACAACAACTGTCAAGTAGAAGCCAGCTAAAGCTTCTATTATTTGTTACAGAATATTCAGTAATATACGTAAATTTCCATGCTTGTTTACTTCTTGCAAACAATGCCGTATCCAGCAGAAGCACTGCGTGTGCAATCAAGGGTGATGTAATTCTCTGTAGTTGTCGTCTCTTTCTTATCGGTGCTTTGTTGTGGAGAGAAAATGCAAGTTTGGCAGTCGGATGAAAGAAGAGATGGAATTCTGTATTTATCTTCGCCTCCCAAAACCGGCATTGCAACTCCCGGCTTTGCTGGGTTCTCGAAATCGGGCCTGTAAGTCCTTCCTAATACTCCTTCTACATTTGGTGAAAGGTGAGAGAATCTGAACTGAATCTCCAAATGGACAAAGCAATCGTCGGCCGGAATTTGGTATTTGTGGATTCTGTCGTCTTCTTTAGTCACTGGCACCGCATTCACCATAATCTCAACAGCGTCTTTAAATGACACAATCGCGCTGTTCTTGTTGGTGACTCTCTCTACTTTCACGTCTTTCTCAGGAGAATACCAGGTTGCAAGGGAGGCTTCGGGAACCACCAAATCTTCGCCGTTGTAAGTGAACTTCAAATGGTCAGCTTCAGCATCCCATGTTGCAGCCCTGGTGGCCTCGAGAGAGAATGAATGGGAGTTGAAAAGGACTCCCAGGGCTTGAATCCACGTGAAGTCCCTGCTTCTGCCAGCTGGCCGGTGGCCAATGAAGCGGCCGTTTATCTGAAGGTCAGAATCGGAAACTAAGCTGAAGTGCTCATTGCTCTTGCCATGGAAATAGAAGACAACACCATCACCACCAATGAAACGCGGATCGAAGCATGCTGAGCCAGGGGTGTCACAATTCGCTTTGCGGTCTGATCATATTTAATTAAATACATTACTAATAAAAACATGTATATTATTATAGATGCAAAATATTTGAGAAAAACATGGTTAAACGTACGCTTGCACTGGGCGTAACAGTTGGGAGAATTGCAGTTAGCATAGCAGACTTTAGATCGAGTGTCGTTGGAAGAGAGGGCAGGGCATTCGGCGGGGCAATCTAAATACTGGTAGCCGCATCGGCTATCGGCACTGCAATAATAGTATTCAGCATTTACTTCTATTATTCCTGCGGCAAACAAGGCTACCAAAACCACAAATAAACAGGTCTTGTTTCTCAACGTCTGCTCCATGGTTTTGTAAGTTGGAAGAAGAGATGGAGATGTGAAAACTACCATCCATGTTGCTGGGGCCATATATAGTATTCAAAATGGATGCATGAATCTGGTTTTTTTGTATTTAATATCAAATATATATTATGTTTGTAATGTACTCTATAGTTTGTCGCCTATTTGAAGGAGTGACGAACATGGCCTAGCTAGCTTGTAGGCTGCTTTTCTAAAGATCATTTGAAAGGGATGCAGCTGGCTTAAGGCTCAAAATCTCATAATCCGTATATTTTGGAGAAAAGGTGAACGATGTTCATGTAATATTGCCATTGAATTGAGGTTAGCTTTATCATGTTCCCTTGAACAAGAATCACGCTTCTATTATACCTTCATTTTTACCCTTGGTGCATTTGAACGTATGTTGTCATTGACAATTAAGTTATAAGCTATTTGTTTACTTTTACTTCCATAATTCATGCAACTAATTGCTTGTAAGTTTATATCCATAAAAATTGAAATTTTAATTTTTTTTTTCAAATTATTGATGCGGAATAAATTTTGCTTTATGAAATTTCTTATTTTTTTGCATTTATTTATTTTGTTGGGGAATCCCTGAATAGGGAAAAAAATTTCAAAACCTTAACGGGATGGGGAATGCATTCCCCCCGTTAAGTCTCACTTTCAACCCTAAGTGCCTAGTTGTTTTTAAAATATTGCTTGGGATTGCAAGGAATTAGAGGTGATTAGTATTGCAGAATGAAAGAATGATGGTGTGTATATGTGTGCCCGCGCTTCGATTTTTCTTTTAATAATATGTATTGCTTGGGAGTGCAAAGAATTAGAGGTGATTTGTATTGCAGAATGATGGTGTGTGTATATTATATGGGTATACTTCAATTTTTCTTTGCATTTATGCAAATTAATTTGTCAAATTCACTGCAATGTTTCATTTTGCGTCGTCCATTTAATTTCTTGATAATAAGTTGTGACAAACAATAATTTGTAAAATTTCTATATAAAACAAAATTTATTGAAATAAGTTAATTATTTATTCTAAACAATTAGTAACTGTTGATATTTCATTTCATAAAATAACCAAAATTTCATGGCGGAGTAGAAAAATAATTTCATCCGAAATGATTGCAATTAAGATGTTATTGAATACTTTGGCGTTCGCCATGAACTCTCAAACCCATGGTCGGGCATTGATGATGAATGCTCAACCATTATGGGTTGGGATGAATGCTCTAACCAATGGTTGGGCGTTCATCAGGAATATAGAGTCCAATTTCCACCGGTTTACTTGTGTGCTGCACATTCTATTGTTTTTCAGGTGAATCCATCTACTTTTTTGAATGGCTCATAACCTAGAGCGGTGCAAATTAAAAATGCTTCGAGGAGTTAAGAACGGATTTTTTATCATGGCAAATTGCATAAAATAAGCTCATAAATAAGGACAATACATATTGAAATTAAATTACTAAGCTTAAAAACATAATTCCAAAGCTGAGAAAATTTTGAGTCAAGGAGGTAAAAAGCATTCAAAAGATTGCTGAGAAGATTCCTATGGATCAGCATTTTGCATGTAATCAACACAAGTGCGACAAGTGCAGTCGACAAACCTGCATTTGAGGCAGCCGAAGCAAACGCAACGCATGCACCCCTTGCATAACCCCGTTCTAGGGCATCCTCTCGCAAGCTTGCGGCTCGCTCTCTCTTCCTCGTCCCCACAAGTGATTCTGCAACACACACATTCACATCGGTGCATAACTTATAAATACAAGTGTCTAATATGGTACGACTTTTATTTATACGACCAGTGTCTTAGCCTAGTGGTTAAGATTTCTTTAAAGAACTCATTTTTTAGTCGCATCTGGGGTGGGTGGGGATTTTTCTTTCTTTTAATTTAATGTAAAGGGTAATTGGCAAATTTCGCAATTTTTTTTAAAAAAAATGTTAATATGGTATGAATGAGATTAATGCTTACTTGTCATAAGGGCGATCGGAACACTTCCACTTTTTCTTGAGCAACGCGTCGTGATATATCTTGATCTGGTCCTGGTTGCGAAGCCGAAACCTGCGTTGTTTCTTGCATTTGGAGCAAGCGATGAACTCGTCGCGATGGAAATTTCTTCTCATGGTCCCGCTTGCTCCATTAGCAAGGTGGTTGTAGTACTTGAGCAGCGGTGTCTTGCGCAGCGGCACTTTGTTGTTGTTGATTAGCACCCACACGTTGCTTTGCCATTTTCGCCTCCCTTCCTTGTCCGCGTGCTTCTCAAATTCATGGGGAGTCAATTCCTCTGCATTCATTCCACTCCAATAAATAAATAAAAAAATAATTGCAACAAGTTTCTGTAAGCTCAACTGAACTGGTTTTAAATTCAAAAGAACAGGGCCTTAGTAAAGTAGCGGGCTCTAAGAGGTGACCTTGGCAGGCTTGAGTGCAATCACAGACGATAAGGAATTGACCGTTCAAATGAACTCGGAGGGTGGCCGGGGTGTCCCCATAGCGTCGGCTGGTGCAACCACACTTGACTTCTATGTAGTCACTTCCTCTTTTGTAGCCATCCATTTCTTTTATTTTCTTTTCCCCGAATAATCTTTCACCTACGTTGCTACTACCATCTGTGCATTTACAGATTTACTCAAGTATTATCAACCAATTCATCGAATACATGATATTTTTTGTATAAATATAATACTACCGCAATTTAGAAAAACGATTTCATTTCAATACGGAGAGAGAAATTTTAGAATACTCCTTCCGTATCAAAATAACTGTCGTTTTTAAGTTGTTTGTCAATACCAAGACGCTATTAATTAAAGCAATAAAAATACTTATTTATGTTAATTTGAAAGTTGATTGAATATTTTATTCCTTTTATCATTTCCAATGCACATTAAATAAGGATAAAATAGATAAAAATTTTAAAAAATGTGCACTGAAATCTTAAAACGACAGTTATTTTGAAACGGAGAGAATAAATGTTTGATTTAAAGAAATTTACGAGAAGAGTTTTAAATACCTGGTTTCTATCATAATTCTCTCAACTATGTTTGAACCGACTTGTTTATTCATTGCCCAATCGGCACTTTCCATCTAAGTTCTTCATAAGTGTCTACTCTATCCTATTATTTATTCTTGTAACTGCCTGTCTCACTCTATTTTTTAAAGTATTCCTTATCAATTTTCGCTTTTACTCCTTAAATCCACACTATCTGGCCAAATTATGCACAATCCATTGGCAATTTTTATTTAAAGCATGTTCTGAAAAAACTAAAGTAATACGCAATTGAATTAATTCTCTATATTTCCTCTCAAAAAAAGATTCTATAATTGGGAAAAAAATCATAAGAAGATCTAATGTTTTCATTGTTATTACAATATTGATACAAGTAAATCTAGAAAAAATGACAAACTTAATTTGGTAGACACCAAAAATAAATTAAACAATTTTTCGGCAAGATACAAGCAATGAAAATTGTATTAAAAATTAATCTTTTTTTTTTTGAAGAAATTTTAAAAACTAATCTAATACATCATCGTTAAAGATTCTCTGCATTTGTGCTTCAAATACAGAGATAAGTTGTTTCAATCTAAACACCTCATTTCAAAATGAAGGGATTAGATTGAAAGTCGTTGTTTATCTTTCTCCTTGAATAATTTTACTGTGTAGTTGAGTTTTTAACCGCATAGATTCATGATCATATATCATCACATTCGATTGAAACAAGGAAATAAATTTTCATACCACAAAATTTGATAATTCTTTTGTATCAAATGCATGGATATAATCACTGGATTTGGATTCTCACAACCATATAACAAAATAGTGCTTTCAATTAGAAGGGAACATACCTCGTGCCATCCAATCACAAATGATGAAATTTTTTTGAGCTTGATTAATGGTATAGAATATATATATGAGTGACCAAAATCTAACCGATTTGATATCGATCGGACTTCTTGCTACGAAAATGAAGAAGTAATTCTCCCCTTTCGCTCTCTCTGTTTGGCCTATTGGAATGAGTTCTACGAGGTCTAAGAATGAGCGAATATGGTCTCCTTAAAAATACCAGAAAAAGCAGATTCTTTGAATGTGAATTTACACTTATGCCTTCAGAAAAATCCACACTGCATCTGCCAGGATACATTCACATTAACTTGCCCTCTTGGCATGATTTCCATATGTTCAAGAGACCTAGTGGGACTAGGGTTTGATTTATTCGAGTGTATCGCACTGTATAGTTTTTCCATGCGTGTTGATCTGACACAAAAGAAACGTATGATAGTGTAAAGAGATTGTGTGATCTTTCAACGATATATTATAGTTACGGTAACTACGATACAACCGTATGTATGTAATAATAACTCGCAATAAATTTCGTACAATGTAAAACAAGACCAATTTGGCATATGCTAAACAACCTACTATGGGAATCTATTCAAACTTATCTTTTTTGGTAATTTTAGTAAATAAGTTGAATGGTAATGATGTGCTTGATTTACATGTCCAAATTCAAAGTTTGCCAAGCAAAATCCAATTGATATACATATACGTTAGCTAGCTATGAAATTTATTTGAAATTGTTTTTGGTTTCAACCATATTGAATATGGATTCGAACTAGAAATGAATCATTAACGCGGTGAATTTCTTCCAACAGCAATTTTATTTTCATTAGTGAAGCTCAAACATGATAATTTGATTCAATTGAGAATTAGTTAACGTTGTTTTAACTTTTGAGACCTGAACTAAATTGAATTGAACTTTACTAAACTAAACTGAACTGAACTTAATTGAATTGAATTTAGTGAATCTGAACTGAAATTAATTTAACTTAACTTAATGAATCTAAACTTAATTGAACTTAATTATAATACATTATTAATAAAAATAGTAATATTAATAACTACATATATAAAATAATAAATAAAAAAAATTTAACATCGATAATAAAAATTTATTATAGTTTGTAAAATCATTTGATAAAAAGTTTATTGTTCAAATAATAAAAATTGTTACAAATACACATGAATAAACAATAGTTAATATACTATCGCGTAGTTTGGATTAATATTATCATTTATTATTGGATAACAAAAAAGAAGTAATAATCTTTTTAATTAATGAATAATCTAGTGTCATTGTTTCATCTCACATTTTCTAATTAATCAATACCATGATTATAATTAAAAATATTGTTACATTGCAGTGAAATTTATAATATATTATCTATCTTAATAACATTAATAATACTAGTTATTACAAATAATTCTTACTATATTAACAATATTGTTTAATAATTATTTTTCTACATTAATATTTTTATTTTTATTCTTATTGATTATTATTATTATTACTACTATTAATTTTATCAAGGTATCAATTAGAATAATTATTATTAAAATATTTGTAATAGACCTGAACCGAACTTAACTTAACTTAACCGAATCAAAATGAAGGTAAAGAGAACATGCCCCTTAATTTCAAATCTCCTAAATACCTCATGTTTTAACATCACTTACTCTTTTGCACTTTTTTATTTTATTTTGCAATTTCCTACAAAAAGAATGTTTTTTTACAAGTGACTTCAGTATTTTTTGTTTACTTTTTTCAATTCTCTTCAATTAATTTAATTTTCCTGAAATTTTCACTGAGTATTTACAGAGAAAAGGTATAAGAAAGTAAATGGTATAGTTATAATACAATGGTATAGCCATATTATTGTTATGATATAATGGTATCGTTATTGTACAGTTTTGTTATATTTATGGTATACTTAACTATATATTGGTATAATAATGTTATAATAATGTTATAGTTATTGTAATTATGTTATAGTTATAGTATAGTTGTAGGTAAATTGGTATAGCTATATATATAGTTATAAGAATAAAGGTATATTTTATATTTTTAGCTATTTTATAGTCATGTTATAGTTATGTTTTAGCTTTGTTAAAGTTTTATGGGGTAAAGATTTTTATTTTGTATTTGATATTTGATGTGAGTGCAATTGATGTAAGTGCTATTGCAATATTTTCTATAAAAATATATAGGAGTTAATTGGACATCAAATACATTATGTGATTACTAATTAATTAAGTAATTGAATAATTGGATGGAGCACGATACATTTCAACAAATTAATACAGTTGTAATACAATTATTTAAATTGAACAAATGAATTGATCAAAATTATGACTTTTAAAGCTTATTAGTTAATAGCCCAGCACAAGTTTTTGTTACCAGTACATTTATTCAAAATATGAAAACCTAAAATAGCAAGGATTATTTTTTTATTTATCATATTTTCTTTTAAAATTTAGGTTCTACAAATATTTAATTTTGGAAAACTCAATAACAAGAATATTTTTCTTTCTTTTACATGAAAATGAGAAATATTTTTTCCTTTTTACCTTTTTTTCAAGTTGACTTTGTCAACGCTTATAAAACTACCTTCACTCTCTTATTTACTTTGAATTTTGCAACTTCAAACGTCTATATCTCATAAACCGTTAATTTTTTTAATCTACGCTTCGAAATATTTTGGTCGTCTTAATTTTATCTTTAAAATGAAATACACTTTGATTTTTTCGAAAAATAAAATAATGTTTTGTAATCTTATACAGTATATAATTGTGGTATAATGCCATTTTTTACTGTTTTTTCATGAAGGCATTACACATGGTATAAAATTGTATAATGAATTTATATAGATTTTTTTCCTTCTTTATGTTCATAACAGTACCGATTTCTCGATAAAATCGTGGTATCAAAACCTTAAGTCTAATATGAAAGCTCTTATACGTGGTATAATAGTGGTTATGTTTACAATAAAACTCACTTTCTAGTAAAATAGATAATTTATCATAGTCTTACACATAGTATAATAGTTGTATAATACTCATTTTACTACTTTTTCATGAAGGCATTATATATGATATAAGAGTAGTATAACGTACTTTATATAATCTTTTTTAAAATACATTATACTACTCTTATACATTGTATAACGCTTTCATGAAAAATTATTATTTTTATTATACAACTATTAAACTATGTATAAGATTGTGATAAATTTTGTATTTTTTCGATAAAAATTAAAGTGTATGTCATTTTAAAGATAAAATTAAGGCAAACAAAATATTTCAAAGCATCGATTAAAAAAATCAATGGTCTGTGAGATATGGAGATTTGAAGTTGCGAAATTCAAATTAAATATAAGAGATAAAGTAGTTACAAAGAAAAAAATGGTAAAGGTAAAAAAAGAATCTAATAAAATGACAAAGTGAATATTAATTCCTCATTGTTGTAAAAGCAATAAAATCTAACTTTTTTGGGTATATAGTTAAATTACCCAAATAGTAATACTTTTCAAGTTAAGGCTTTCAGGGTCCTGTATATATATAAACTTCGTGATCCTTTGAGAGCGATGTGGGATATTCATTCCTAACACATCTCATCATCGTGCTCGTGCTGATAATGTATTAAAAATAATACTAATAAGTAATATTCTCTCTGTCTATTAAATATTGTCGTTTTAGAGAAATTTTGATATCTCTTTTTTATTGTCATTTTATATTTTCAATGCGCTTTTTCTTTGAGTTTTCCATTTCTGCCCTTAATAATTTGTTCAACTTTCATAATAACCATATTTTAATCTCTAATAACAAGATGAGAAGAGTATAGGAATCCATATTTAAACGTGTTGATGAAATCTTGAAAATAGAGTAGGATATTTATGAAACGGTAAATTAGTAAATCACCTCATTCGGTTTATTGTTATCTTAAAAACTGTGAATTAGTTAAAACGACGATATTTAATATACGGTGGGAGTATTAATTAAAAAATTATTACCATTAATTGGTTGGTGGTCGGGATGGGATTCAGTATTTAGTAATTTACAACTGCTGCAGACTCCTAGAAGCAATTATGATGAACCAGGTTGCTTTAGAAAAAAGATGCAAATTTATTTTCACACATTAAGCTGAATATTGAGGTTTTGAACATTAATAATTTAGCCATTTTACCATAACATTGCAGGCTAACCGTGAGATATATATTGGTCTATTTTGAAGCAGAAAAGTATAAAGTCAAGACTCTTAAAATTCCATGATTTGAAATTAAGTGATAACTTTGGGAAGCAAATCTTTTAATTTGAAGATCCAAAGCAGAGCAAGCACTAAAATGAAACTCGGCACATAATTCTCAACAAGAAAACGACTTGCTTATTATTTAGGATGCAAATGCAAGTCATTGGATATAACCAAGTACTAAAAGAGACTCCAAGAAAAATTCCCATATTTCACAAATGCCACCTACAACTAATACTTCTCAAAATTCCACAATTATACTTCTAATAACGCAACAAACACATCCTCATTCCAGATTTACTTCTACATATACTCTGACAATGTTCAAGTGAGCTTATTCTCTAACCTTCTGCAAAACAAAACAAAACAAAAAAATCTGATTAGTATAATAAGCCTATCATATATATCGATGAATTTTGGCCAGAAAAAATGGTTCTTAAATATCAACTACTAAAGTATATACTTATGGCTTGTTTGGGAATGCTTTCCCAGACTGCTTTTCTGAGAAGCTCCATTTTCAAGCTTTTTCAGGCTGCTGCCTCGAGAAGTTCTGGAAATCAATAGCAAACAATTCCTAAATAATTAGTAATAAGAGTCAAAATATTTTGTCCAATGCCAAAATATGTTGTTTTATAAATAGTTTGTAAGCGTAACTTTTAATGAAAGCGGTTCTGACAGAAATTCCAAACAGGCCCTTAGTGATATACAGCATGCAAAGGAAAAAGAATTCACCAAGGCTTTCCAACTCAGTGCGCAAATTTTGCATGTTGACAGTGTTTGTAAAAATGTAATTGTTTATTGTTGAGTACCTCTTCCTTCTTTTCCTTCTTGCCTCTAGTAAAAAACTTGTAACCTCCATAGATGGCTACTCCCCATCCAGTTAAAGAGACAATAACAAACTGTAAAAAACCAAAAAACAATGGTTTACAAAACTACATAAAATTGAAATAATCATGCATACAAGAAACACATATATGCAGCAAGAGTTTCAAAATCTTGTAGATAATTTATGCTTGGCGCACAGAAACAGACAGGTCCTATATTGGTCTCAAAGCTAAACACATAATTTCACAAAATGCATCTCCTATTGGTCTAGAAAACACACAAAAGTTCTTGTCATTCTGTCAACTATTATTTTCAAAGTTGCAATGTTATGGGTTGTTGGAATGACAAAAAAATCATTATATCCTCATGGACAAGAAGTAACGATAATACAATTCAGCACATTGGCATCTCTGGCAATGGGGAAGAACCGTTGATTAATCAAATACGCCACATTCCTATGAAAAAAACTCCCAATATTTGAAAAAGGGCCTTTCCAATAGTATTACAGCTTAATTGTTATGTTTTCATCAACATTCAGCAGAATATGAGATAGAAATCAAAGAATCTGGTATTTTAAATCAAACTGAAAACACATTTTGAAAAGGACAAGGAACTATACATTTTACGATAGGTCAATGCTTAAAATAACATGATTTTTTTATCAATTGAACCACAATCAACAAACTTTTCCAACTTTCAGGTTAAACCATTTCGTAATCAAAACAACGGACAGGTAAAAAGACTCACATGTTCTTCTTTCCATTTGGATGGGCTTAGAGGGTCCTCCCAGAAATTCACCTTTGGAGGTCCATGATGATCTACAAATACAACAAAAAAAAAAAAATTAAACAAACCTCTCCATCATTAAAGTCTTCTCGTTTTCCTCCCTCACGATTGGTGAATGCTTAAAAATAACAATCAAATGCATATATGGCGGAAGGAAAATCCTATACCGAAATTCTTATAGCACAAACTCAAATTGAGCGCTAGAACAATTCGTGCAAATTGAAAAGGTAAAAATGTTCTATCCACTGTGATTCCGTATTAAATATTGCAAGTTATCGCAGAAACGTAAAGAGAACAAGCGGAATAATTAGCAGGATTGTGAAGCAAAACCTACCGCCACCGCCGGCGAGACCTCGTCGATGGACGAGAGAGGCGGATTGAGGAGTATAAGCAACTTTCGAAGAGGAAAGACAAGTGCGATTGGCGGCTCGACGAGCCGCCACGATCCAGGCTGCCATAGCCGTGAAGCCTATTGAGTGTAAAACGGAGAGAGAGACCGGAAGCTGAGAGGACTATGAAACAAACAAAACGAACCGTTTGGAGTTGAAATCTAGAGAAAATGAGATATGCCACCGTTGTCATCTCAAATGACACCAATTGTTTCGCTCACTGTTTAATACCACGATCTTCCGTTCAACTTGTTTTCATCTTATGGCAACTACCCAAAGATGAATTGTGAAATTATAAAGTGTAAATGAGTATCAAACAAGATGGTGTCAATATAGAATTTCCGATATTTTATAATGCTCATTTTGTGAATTAGCCTTATATCCAATGTTATTGAAACTGGATCGGACATCGAACCGATGAAGTAAATGATTCACTGTCTTATAGGTTTAGTCGGGTTTAATCGTGGTTCAACCATTATTTATATTTTTATATGTAAATATTTAAATAAATATATATAAAAATATGCATTCTTTAATCATCAAGTATAAATTATAAATATATAAATAACTCATTAAAATTATAAAAGGAATTAATAACATATTTTTTTATCTCTTTCTCATTTTAAATAATATTTTAATTATATAATTCATCAAATATCTCAATACAATTATGACACATTTAATATAGTTAATGATTTTAGGAAACAATTAAAAAATTTAAAATGTTAATATAATCTATTCTATAAAAACAAGTAATAATTTAAAATAATTGATTTTCTACCTTAAAAAATTTTAAAATATCAATTATAAAATTAAATAATTTTCATGATAATAAAAAACCGGGGTTTGACGGTTCATTGGTTCATTGGTTTTTCCCGGTCTAGAACGGTTTTATATAGACCCGTTAATTTTATTCAACCGGACCAGATTTATTATCGGTTCCCGGTTAAACCGGTTCAATCGAACGGTCCGGTCCGGTTTCAATAACAGTGCTTATACCTTATCAGGAATTACAAGTATGGTATTCATATCAAAATTAGTTTGTTGTTAAATATAAATATGATTAAAGTTAAAAAAAAAAAATTAAATGTAGGTATTGCCTACTTTTATTTTTAAGATGTTTTTAACTTATTTTTTTAAATTTAACTTGAAAAGCTGAAGGAATGAGTCCACTTAATAAAAGTTCGCTCCCTCTGTTTGGTTCAATTTGTTGAGCTTGAATAAGCCAAAGTTCAACTAAAAAAATTGTGAGCAAATTTTAGTAAAGGTTCGCAAATAAATTCATACAGTGATTCAATAAAAGCTCATGAATTAAATCTTTTTAATTGATAGTGAAGGCCGACTCATAAGATTTGGCAAGATATCTTAACTAGATTGACAACACCTAATACCCAAACTGACTAGAACTGGCTCATTCTGTAACAAATATAGAGATCTATACAAAATGATAAGCTATAAAATGATACTTCTCGATCCTCAGAAATAAACTTGTTAACGAAAGAAGGATGCGAGCCATCAATGAGCACCATTTGAAACTCTGATCCAAAGCGAGCTAATGCGTCCGCAACATGAAAACCTTGTGACAAAGTGCACAATGCGAAGCAACTTATGTCAAAGTACACAACGTGAAGCAAGATGAGAACCCTTGCGTTAGAAGAGCAATCTTTATGTTTAAGTACCCATGTATAATTTTCCAACACAGCACAGATTTAGATGGTGCTTCCAAATGAAATATAAAAAAGAGTTGCATCTCTGTCAATATTACCTTTAAGTATAGAGCATGGTATTACTAGATCTAAGCAGAGCTACAAGATAGAGAAATGTGTCAGAAGGACTATACTAGGCTATCTGCGTAACCTCTCCGATACTAAAGTCAGTTAGTATGGAATGATGAGAGAACTAGTTACCTTGAGGTGTGTGCCCGTGCCATTATACAATCATTATGGTGATGACATGGTGTAACTAACTGAGAATGCTTGTTGGTCAAGAATTGGGTCAAGGTTGGATCAGGTTTCCAAAGATTAAACGAGTTGATGACTTGAATGGGCCTTGTAGGCTTTAATTTGATTATTATCGGAGTACACACTCTTTGGTGTTGAGTAAGGGTGGTGCTGAGTAAGTTGTAGATGGGTAAAAGTGGAGCTGAGTAAAGAGTGGAGTATAGTAAAATGAAGCTGAGTAAAGTTGGTGTTTAGTAAAGTGAAGCTGAGTAAAAGGTGAAGCTGAGTGAAAGGTGAAGCTCAATAAAGTGAAGCTGAGTAAAAGGTGAAGAAGAGTAAAAGGTGAAGCTGAGTGAAAAGTGAAACTGAGTGAAAAGTGAAACAGAGTAAAAAGTGAAGTTGAGTAAAATTGTTGGTGAGTAAAGGTGAAGCTGAGTGAAAGTTGAAGCTGAGTAAAGTGAAGCTGAGTGAAAAGTGAAGCTGGGCAAAAAGTGAAGCTGAGCGAAATGAAGTTGAGTAAAATTGGTGCTGAGTAAAAATGAAGCTGAGTAAAGGGTGGAGTTGAGTAAAGTGAAGCTAAGTAAAATCTGCACTTGGAGAAAAATTGCAGAAATGTTATATAAGTTAAGTCGAGTCGGAGACTCTATCCTTAAAACATTAATCAACTTCTCACTTTTCAAAAAAAGTGTAATCAGGAATCGGAATGTGTATATTTATATCTAAAAGTATGTAGAGAGAAAAGACTTGAAAAATTGTGTTTAAAATGGAAAACAACAAGCTCTTTTATAGGCAGAAAAAGAGCTGATAAGGAATAAATGTTTCAGCCATAAAATCATAATTATATTCATAACTAAAAGGGGTTATAAAATAACAAAAGTAAATATAGTTGTTGAACATTAAAAGTATTAAATTATCGTATTTTTACAACAAAGCACTCATGTATTAGATCGATTCGTTTTTTTACACAATAAAAACTAAAAATTTTAAAATGACTAAAAACAATTAAAGTATTTATCAATTTAGAAGGTTTTTAGTTTACTATTTATATTCAAAATGTGTACATTTAAAATTATTTAACATGTTAGAATATCAATTTCGCACAACATAAGATATGCCTAATTAGGATGATTTACAAAGCAGGAAACTGAATTGTATATCGTGTGAAAGCGATGTTCATGTAAATAGGAATATAAGGATACGCCTAGTTAGAATTATATAAACAGACCCCTAGTTGTTCGATTCCAATTGAAAAGAGAAATCAATTTCGGGTCATCTTCAAAGAGAATGGGGAAAGGCGAGGGTTACGGGTCCGGTTTGGCTGAGGAAGTTTACAATCGGTACGGAGAGAAACTCAGGAAAGGCTTAGAAGAACTGAAGAAGATGAAGGAGGAGATTAAGGAGCCATCTCAGTCTGATAGGGAAATGATACTACATCATTTTACTGAATTGCTTCAAGTGGCTAAATTGCATTTTGAATCCGCGAAGAAGTATGTGGAGGATTGCGAAATCTCGGGGGATAGGCTGAAGGAATACAAACAAGAAATGGAAAAGGCTGAAATTTCGCTACTCCGGATGTCAACCTGTCTGTCAAACTATGAAATATATATATCTGAGCTCAAAGACAAGAAGTACGATCAGTAAATCAGAATGATAAAATCCTTGTTTTTCTTTCCCTTTTAATATGATTTGAATAAAACAGAGGTTGATTTGTTGATTTGATCGATCACAGATTGCAGATTGTTTCTGCTTTGATTGACTTGTGTATTTGTTCATGGTTTTTCATGTCATTGTATGGTTTTTCATGGTATGGTTCTCCTATGGTTCCAAGAATCTTGAATATAGAATCACAGTTCTGATTCTTCTTTAAATCAAACTAAACCTTAATCACACCATACCTTACCATATCCTTCCAAACATAAAATTTTAAAAGAACCACACCGTAAGAAACTTTTATTTGATACACCAAGGCTTTGTTCGGATGATAGTTCACAGTGGTTCATTAAAGAACGGTACGGTACGGTATAGTACAGTACGGTATAGTATGGTACAGTACAGTATGGTTATTTTAAAATTTTATGTTTGGATCCATAGTATGGTATGTATGATATGATTTTTTTCATAGTAGTTAAGGCGCTGAGACGCACACAAGGTGCAAGGCCGCGCCTTGGGCTTTTTGGCCACCTAGGCGCAAAAATTAGCCTAAAACCCCCAAAGGCGCAATGGCTCGCCCGAAAGCCTAGGCACGCCTTTGACTACTATGGTTTTTTTAACATTTAGTTTGATTTAAAGGAGAACCATATCATGAAAATAACCATACTACCAAACAAGTAAATTTAAGTTAGAAGCATACCATACCATGAAAAAATCATGAACCAAGCAAGGCCTAAAATAAAAATGATTTTTTGTTATCTAATAACTTGCTCATAAACCAACAAACAATTCTTAAGCAACTTGTGAAAAACAAGTCGAGTTCAAACATGAAGCTCTAACTCAACCTCATTAGTAGCAAAGTAAATTTTAACTAGTCAAAATTCGACTCGTTTCCAGCTATAAATATACTATTACCCAAATGAATTAAATGGCTGAAATATTTAAGGTTCATACATACTCAAATTGCAGAGAGATCTAACACGAAAATACAAGAGAAAGGTAGAGTTTCATGTATATAATGATACCGATCAAAAGCACAAAATCCATATAGTATTTATTGTCTAGAAAAACTGAAAACCGTTTGTAGTTGTACAATACAGCTATTTTTACTGCTGAAAAATACAGGAACTGATGGTTTACCAAACTTATTATGTATTTTAGAGCCGAGATCGAATAAAAATACTCTTCTTTTCAGGTTCCAAGAGATATGACCTTTTGGTGTCTTCATTTGGTCCCTTCTCCAACGGCTCTTTTCCCTCAATACATTTAGCTGATGATTCATTTCTCAGTTTCAACTTTTCCATGTCTTCCAGCATTTCTTCTACTCGCATCCTCTCAGCCAATTTAACATCTTCAGGTTTCTTACAGTTATGTACGGGGACTGAAGTTGGTGCTTTCTTCAGATTCTCTTGCACAATTTCATACAGCCTTTTCGGACCTACAATATTATAGAGATAGTAAATGCTTGGCAACGTCACTAATGTGACCAAAGATGAATAAAATACAAGAAGATGTGTGCTGCCAGCAATTTAATGATAATATACACGCAAGTATATACAGCAATCTAAGTCCAATGAGAATTAGGGAGCAGAGAACAAAGTTAATGGAAAACAAGCAAGTATTTCCACAAAATTCATAAAACAATTGAAGGGTTTGCTCTAATGAACCCTTAATTACTTCAAGAGATCGAATGGTTCTCTCTAAATGAGACCTTAAACCAGCCACAAAATCATACATTCCCATAAAATACTCGAGCTGAGTGAATCCTGCTCTGAAATTGAAATCCATAACCCTCATAACAAAATTCAAACATAAAAACCAAAAGAATGCACAACAAAATAATGCTTTCAATCATGGTAGCAAAATAGATAATTAATGTTGTCATCAATAAGTTTTTCACTGATCATCCTAAGATGCTAGAAGGAAATCCCATGCGAAATGGATAAGCAAGTAGAGAGTTGCAAAACAGAGCTAGCGGAAATTCGCCCAATGAAGATATAAGTTTCATTTCTCTTTACAAACAGATTACTTGATATATGACGAGACAAGGCTAATTACTTCGCAAATCTTATGAATTATCAGTACGTCAATCTTAGGGTAACAAATTTAACGAGATAACCAAATCGCCAAAAGAGATGCAAATCATACAAGCAAGAAGCGGTGCCAAATTTTACATCCCTAATTAGGGTCTACCTTCTCCGAATTCAATCGAAACAATTTCCACAATTACTTTCCTAGATAAACGATCAAATTTACACTGAATTAAACTAGTAATCGGTGTACATGAGAAGGGGAAAAGTGAAAGAGGAAACGTACCAGTAACGCCTTTGAGGGAGCCGGTGAGGGTAGAATCAACGGCGAATTTGGCGATGTCATTAAAAATCCGTTCAAACTTGTTATCGGAACGGAGTGGCCCTGTAATATAGCGAGCTTCGTCAATTTTAATGGCGCCAGCCATTTGGGGAAAACCGACTGTGATTGTGAGATTGCAGTTCGACACGAGCGTGGTTTGCGTATTATCTTCGCTATTTATATTGTTGACACGTATACCAGCTACGTTTAACTCTTTACTTTTTCTTTAATTTTCGAAAATTAAAGTAAAATAAATTTGAACGATTTTGAAAAATTATTGATCGTAGTTGTTTGTTCTTTGTACACTTATTTTCATTTTTCTGTTATTATAGTAATATATAATGTGTTCATTCAATTGTAAAAAATTGGCTTGAAATTTAATGTGCGGTAAAGCTAGAAAGAAATATATACAGAGGTAATGCAATTATTTTTTCATCAAAAATAATTAATAGAATCTCATCCATCCAATTTACAATAAATGGTTTAAAATGAGTTAAATGTACTCTAAATTTGAAATGAGAATGTAGAGAATCTTTACAGAAAGTACATATGTACATTCCGTACATTCTAAATCAGTGTTTTAAAAAACGCTAGGCGCTAGTCGGGCGATCGAAGGTGAATCGGGGCCTAGGCGGGGATTAATCGGGGCCTAGGCGCACTTAGGCGCTAGTCAGTAGGGTTTAGGCGCTAAGCGTGGCCAGACGGCGATTCTCAAAATAACGCCTAGGCGGGGATTTTTAAAACAGTGTTCTAAATATAAAAATTGAAGAACATTATTAATTTTTACACAATATTACATGAAATATTCTATAAATATTAAATTCCTTAAATGCATGAGATGCTAATTTTTAAGAATTGTCTTCAAACTCTAGTAATATGTAAATATAGAACATTCTGTAAAACTTTAGTAATGGTAGCCATTACAAATGGGTTTGAATGTCTGTCCATTTAAAACACACCATTGTTTAAAGGATAAACATAGAATTAAAAATGAAAATAGCCACCAGACGACAAGTGTGACATGTTGATAGAAGCTAGGAATTATCGGGTTAAAAATGATTGCATTTGAGCAGATTTTACGAAATCCTTCTGTTATTTCAGGTTTTCTGTTGAGAAGTGAGGTCTCCTAAGGGCTACGGACAAAAAGGAAGAAAACGGAGAAAGGCGGGGTTGTTTAAGAGGAGGAAACCATTGCTGACATAATTCAGGAGAGAGGAAATATTTTAGTTAGAAAGTAATTTTAGTTCTTTTGAAAAAATTTGGTTTGTAATCCTTTTAGTTTAATTGTTCACTTTATTAGCAGCATTTTATTATTAATTTCAAGTACAATGGTAATGATGTTAGGTTTTGTGTGGTTGCTTTTATTCAGCAGCGCTTGGATAATAGAGAGTCACGTAGCTCTTTTATTTTGGGCTGGAAAAAGAAAGAGGTATATCCCTTTTTCTCTTCTTTGGTTACCGCCAACTTTTATCTATCTAACTTTACTATTCATCTTTAATTTTTTTCTCTCTATTTTTCTATCATTTTTACTTAGCTTTTAAGTTCTCTTCATTAATGGAGTTTGTTGAATTATTAATGGAGAGGTGCGAGTAGTCTTCCATTTGGTTCAGTTTGCCTTATAAAAAACAATTTAAGGAGATCTTCCCTTCATTGTAGAGTATTTCTCCTTTGCTTTGCTTGACTGTTTGTGTGAAGGGATACTTGATTCTTAAACTGAAAAATTTACCATTTTCATGCATGGTATTGAATGGTAAGAACCGAAAGGTGATCCATTTAGTGTGGAAGACCTTCACACACATATTTAGCATGAGATTGAAAAATAAATGTTGGTATGCTTTGGGTTCTATTTAATGGATGCTTAACTAGACTTAATGCTACTTTGTTATTTGTATAAAGGATTGAAAAGTGAAATATAATCAGCTTAGTGAGAACTTAAATTTGCTTAATAAGCGATTTAGGGAAACCAAGTTAAGAGTACTTGGAACAGAATTGTCAAGCAAGGTTTGTACTGAAAGTAGGGAAGATTGCCTTAGATTATTAAAAAGGGTGGATTGAACTAGAGTCTTTCATTAGTTTTAATTTAAATCAATTTCCATTTTTGTTTTAATCACTGAAGTTTATTTTAATTTGTTAATCAAACCCCCAAATTCAAGAAAACTCAGTTAGCTTTCCTATAGCCCATTTATCATGAAAAGAATAAAGACCTCCCTGTGGGATACGATACTCTTGCTTGTCACTTTGCAATTAGACACTAGTATACTTACTAGGTGTGCTACTTTCCAAGAGCAATAAGTTTTGGCGTCATTTCCAGGGAGCAACTTATGTGAAAGTTTGTTATCTTTGACTATAAATTGGTGCTTTTAATCTTGTTTGTTTATAGCTTGTCGAAACAGGGTTTTAGAAGACTTCCTTGTGCATGCGAAGAGTTTAAACAGAACCACTTATTCCTATCAATTCTGAAATTGAAAGGGAGTGTAGAAGAAGAAGTGATGCTGTAAGAAGAGCTCGTGCAAGGGAGAGAATGGAGGAACAAAGAAGAGAGCGTGAACGCCAAGAGCAAGAAAGGCTTGAGCAAGAAAGGATGGAAAGAGAAAGGCTGGAAAGAGAAAGGTTTGCTCAACAACATGAAGGAGAGGATGAAATTCACCCTCCACCAAGAAGGCCAGCCTTGAGAACTTATTTGGAGCCCAATACAAAAAGCCACTCTTCATGTATTATAATCTCACAAGAAGGAGATAACCTATTTGAAGTCAAAGGCTATATGGTTCACATGCTACAAGCCTATATTCAATTTGGAGGACTTCCACTAGAAGATCCAAATACTCACATTCAAGACTTCGTAGCCATGTGCAACACTTTTAGAACCAACAGAAATGTCTCGGATGATGCAATAAAGCTTAAGCTTTTTCCCTTCTCTTTGAGGGATAAGGCAAAACAATGGTTGAAGACCTTGCAGTCAAGCTCGATCATAACTTGGAACGACATGGCGAAGGCCTTCCTAACTAAATATTTTCCACCAAAGCAAGCCTTGAAGTTGAGAAATGAGATCACCAGATTTGTAGAGCTCCCCGAAGAATCAATGTTAGAAGCTTGGGAAAGATACAAAGAGATGTTGAGGAAAGTTCCAAACCATAGCATTCCTGTTTGGATTCAAATCCAAAATTTCTATAATGGACTTTCCAATAGCAATAAAAGCAAGATTAAATCCGTAGCAAATGGAGACCTTGAAGATTATCCTCCAGAGAAGATCTTTGAGATGATTGAGAAAATCGTCAATACCATTTCCAAATGACACTCTGTCCATGAAGAAAGACCCCGAAAGGCGGAATCGGAGGCCGTCACTAAGCTTTCAGGGAAATTTGATAAACTCTTGACCTTGTTGACTAAGAAGAATGTCTCCGCCATTACAAGCCCTTTACTAAGCTACTGTGAAATTTGTGGAAGCAACCACCACACTAAAGATAGTGACATGGTGCTCAACCAAGAGCAATGTGACTACTTGCAAGGAAACCAAAGAGGTGGAAACCCCTTTTCCAATACATACAATCCTGGGTGGAGAAACCATCCTAATTTTTCTTGGAAACCTCCACAGCAGCAAAATCAATCTGCATTTCAACCACCTGAACAACCATCTTTTCAACAACCTAGTCATTTCCAACAACCTCAGCAAGGTCATCACTAATTTCAACAACATAACCGACATCACAATAACCATGCAGGAAGCTCTTCCCAACAACCCAAAAGGTCAGAAATGGATGAGATGAGGGAGATGATGATTCAGTATATGAAGTAAAATTAAGCTCATATGAAGAATTTGGAGACCAAATTCACCAACTTACACAAGCTATAATGCCAAAAGGGAAGGGAGCCCTTCTTAGTAACATGGAGACCAAGCCCAAGGAGGGATGCAAAGCCATATCTCTAAAGAGCGGTAAGATTGTGAATTCTACTAACTTAATGACTACTGATGTTGGTGGAAATGTAGAGAAAGTTAGCGAGGAGGTTGATTTGACAAAGCAGGATAAGACCGAGCAATCACAGGAAGAGGAGAAGACCTCGACTGAGGTAGACAAGTAGGAGACCTTGAAAAGCAAAGACAAGATCCTGGAATCAGAACCCAATGAGGTCTCCAAGTACCAATCAAAGATCCCTTTTCCATAAAGAGTAAAGCAACATGACATGGCCAAGTACTTTGACAAATTCTTGGAGGTCTTCAAGAAGCTGCACATCAATAGACCTTTTGTAGATGCCCTCGCTCAAATGCCCATGCATGTCAAATTCTTAAAGGAACTCTTGTCTAACAAAACAAAGCTGGAGAATGTGGCTATGATTCAACTCAACAGAGATTGATCCTCTATTCTGCAAAGTACAAGGCCTCTGCCTACCAAACTCAAAGACCAAATGAGTTTTTCTATCCCTTATTCTATTGGAAATCTTGATATTGAAAATGCTTTGTGTGATTTAAGAGCTAGTATTAATTTGATGGCATACTATCTTTACAAAAAATTAGGTTTAGGAGACCCCCAACCTACTAGGGTTTCAATTCAACTTGTGGATAGAACCATTAGATACCCTAGGGGAATGGTGGAGGATATCCTAATGAAAGTAGGCAAGTTTATTCTTCCAATAGACTTTATTGTTATGGACATGGATGAAGATATGCATGTTCCTATCATTTTAGGAAGACCTTTCTTGGCTACTGGAAGGGCTCTAATAGATGTAACAAATGGCAAGTTAATTTTGAAAATTCATGATGAGGAAGTTGTGTTTAAAATGAATGAAGCCTTGAAGTTTCCACCTTCCTTTGATGACCAATGCTATTACACGGATACCACTGATGCCTTTGTAAATCCTTACTTTTTACAGGAGCTTAATTTGTAAGACCTCGACAATGAAGATGAAATCTTGGAGAAGCAAGTGGAAGCAAAGACAGGTTGCCAAGCTACTGTTGGTGCAAGGGTTAACATTGAACCCCTTGAAGACCTTCCCAACTCTACAAATCCAGACCTGAAAGACCTTCAAAAAGCCCTTAATCTTAAGCATTTACCTGATCACCTTGAATATGCCTTCCTAAACCACCAAAAGACCTTCCTGTTATCATTTCTTCAAAGCTCTCACCCAAACAGAAACAAGACCTTCTTGATATTTTGAAAGCCAATAAAGAAGCCGTGGCTTGGAAAATTTCTAAAATCAAAGGAATTAGCACTTCTATTTGTGCACATAAAATTTTGATGGAAGAGGACCACAAGCCCTCTGTCCAACCCCAAAGAAGGCTAAATCCCAACATGAAAGAAGTGGTTAAGAAAGAGGTAATCAAGTTGCTGGATGCTGGAATCATTTATCCCATATCCGACAGTATTTGGACAAGTTCAGTTCAAGTTATGCCTAAGAAGGGAGGGATGATTATTGTGCAAAGTGAGAAGGGAGACCTTGTACCAACCAAGACTGTCACAGGTTGGAGGGTTTGTATAGATTATAGAAAGCTAAATGATGCCACCAGAAAGGATCACTTTCCTCTGCCCTTCATTGACCAAATGCTAGAAAGACTTGCTGGATACAAGTTCTATTACTTTCTAGATGGGTATTCAAGTTATAATAAAATATCCATTCATCTTAATGACCAAGAGAAGACTACCTTCACCTACCCCTATAGAACCTTCTCTTATAGAAGAATGGAATTTGGGTTATGCAATGCCCCAGCCACATTTCAAAGGTGCATGAAGGTTATTTTTCATGATATGGTGGAAAGAACAGTGGAGATCTTCATGGATGACTTTTCTGTGTATGGGAAGACCTTCGACAACTATCTTCGCAATCTGGAGGAGGTCTTGATCAGATGCATTGAAACTAATTTGGTTCTCAATTGGGAAAATATCATTTCATGGTGACCGAAGGGATTGTGCTTAGACATAAAATTTCAGAGAAGGGCCTGGAAGTAGACAAAGCCAAGATATATATCATTCAAAATCTCACTCCACCAACATCAGTGAAGGAAGTGAGAGGTTTTTCTAGGCCATGCTGGTTTCTGTAGGAGATTCATAAAGGACTTCTAAAAAATTACCCAATCTTTGACAGCCTTGCTTCACAAGGGTGTGGAATTCAAATTTGGAGAAGACTGCATGAAGGCCTTCATGGAACTCAAAGGCAGGTTGGTGAACTCTCCTATTCTCATTGCCCCTAATTAGTCAAGCCCTTTGAGCTCATGTGTGATGCAAGTGAGGCTTGTATTGGCGCGGTCTTGGGATAAAGGGAGGATAAGCACTTCAAGCTAATTTACTATGCTAGCAAGACCTTGAATGAAGCTCAGAAAAACTACACAACCATTGAAAAGGAATTGTTGGTAGTAGTCTATGCCTTTGACAAGTTCAGATCTTACCTAGTGCTCTCCAAGGTCACAGTTTTTACTGATCATGCGTCCTTGAAGTATCTATTATCAAAGAAGGATGCAAAGCCTAGGCTGATTCAATGGCTTCTCCTCTTATAAGAGTTTGACCTTGAAATCAAAGATAAAAAAGGGTGTAAAAATGTTATTGCTGACCATCTTTCCAGAATTCCAGGAGAAGACCTCGATCCTCAGAAATTCATCACAGAAACCTTTCCTGATGAAAGGCTTTACTTGGTAAATTCTTCCCCTTGGTATGCTGATTTTGCTCATTATCTTGGATGTAATATAACCCCAAAGTGTTTAACATATGCTCAAAAGAAGAAATTCTTTACTATTGTCAAATACTATTTTTGCAAGGAACCCTTCTTGTTCAAGTTGTGTGCAGACCAAATTATAAGAAGATGTGTAGCAGAAGAGGAAACCTGCAAGATCTTGCAGATGTGTCATTCAACTGAGGCAGGAGGTCATTTTAGAGCCACAAGGATTACTTCCAGGGTCTTAGAGTGTGGTTTCTACTGGCCTACCATTTTCAAGGATGTTCGCTAATTTATCTCTCATTGCAATGAATGCCAAAAAGTAGGGAATATTTCTGCCAAGAACTCTATGCCTTTACATAATGTTGTTGTTTGTGAAATATTTGATGTGTGGGGCATAGACTTCATGGGTCCTTTTCCTAGTTCTTATGGAAACAGGTACATTCTCTTAGCCGTGGACTATGTGAGCAAATGGGTATAGGCAATTTCAAGCCCAACAAATGATGCTAAGGTGGTGGTCAAGTTTTTGAAGAAGATCTTCACTAGGTTTGGTTACCCTCATGCTATTATAAGTGATAAAGGTATACATTTTTGTAATGCACAATTTCAAAAGCTAATGACTAAGTTTGGAGTCACACTTAGAGTTGCAACCCCCTACCACCCTCAAACTAGTGGACAGGCTGAGGTCTCCAATAGGAAGATAAAAAGAATTTTAGAGAAGATTGTGAATAGTTCTAGGAAGGACTGGGCTAATAAGTTAGATAATGCATTGTGGGCCTATAGGACAACATAGAAAACACCTATAGGCATGTCACCCTTCAGGTTATTATATGGCAAAGCATGTCACCTTCCTGTAGAGTTAGAATTCAAGGTCTTGTGGGCACTAACTTTTTTAAACTTTGATAGGTAAAAGGTGGGGGAAGTAAGAAAGCTTCAATTGAATGAACTTGAGGAGTTTAGACTGTTTAGTTTTGAAAATGCAATGAACTACAAAGAGAAAACCAAGGCATGGCATGATAAGAGGATATTAGCAAAAGAATTTATTGCTGGGTAGAATGTCTTATTATATAACTCTCGTTTGAAGCTCTTTCTAGGAAAATTGAAATCTAGATGGACAGGTCCATACATTATGAACAAGGTCTTCTCCCATGGAGTAGTGAAGGTTTCGAACTCAAAGGGCGAGGTTTTCAAGGTAAACGAACAAAGGCTGAAACTTATCTAAAGAGACCACAGAGGTTACAGAGGAAGTCTTCTTCTTCAAGCCTCCTTGATAAGATTGTGGTTACTGGTGCCCGCTTCATGCACCAAATGAAACAAAATATTTTTGAGGAAGTAGTAGAAGCCTTCCTGGCCTAAGTTGCAGGCCTCGTAAATATCCAAGTATGGGGAAGACCACGTGGAAAGGCAACTGCATCTTGTATCCTTTTTGTTGTGCAACACTTAGAAAATTTTTGAAAAAGATGCTTTTTGAACTAGTATAATCTCTTTCCTACTTTATTGATCAACGTGCTAAGTGATAGCCTAGATCCTAGGGTGGCGTGTGTAAGTGTGTAGATAATCCCCCACCACAACTTTTTGCCATGCATTATCTTGATTGAAATTAAATTGAATTTTTTTATTTTAATTTATCTCATTTTATTTTAACTAATCTTTCTTCTTTAAACTTGGGCATTTTATTTAGTCTGCTCTTTCATGGTATCCGTTTTTATTTGTTTGCCGTTGTTTATCTATTTTTATTTTTATTTTAATTTATTTTGTTTGAATAAATAATTAAAAATAGCTTTTCATTTTTGGGATAATATGAGCCGCACATACTCAAAATTTAATGGCTTGTAAATTGTTTTGTCCCTCTAATTAATCAAATTATTTAGGGGGTAAATAATCCCATAAAAAACTGCCTGTTTTGTAAATGGGAGTTGTTGGCGCTTCTCCCTTTCAATTTTTTTCGCTTATCTTCTCTAACTGCCGACTTCAAATTTGAAATTTAAATTTCAAAACCGTTTCACCACTATTCAGTTTTCCCTTCCCATTTAAAAGTTGTAACCCTTTCTCTTTCTTCACACTTTTTGCAAAACCCTATTCTATTCCTTCTCTGCTTATCTTCGTCTTTTTCATTTTCTTCTTCACTTGTTTCCTTACGCTAACATTTCATCTCTAACCATGTTTAAGAAAGTGAAAGCTTCAGCATCAAAACCTTTCGCTTCAAAACCACCCACCCCTGCTGTTTCGTAACCCTCTAACATAGTGGGTAGTGATGAAAATTTGACCCCGCAAGAGAGAAATGTCAAGTGTTATTCTATTTTCACTGATAAAACTAAGTTGGCAAAGTTTCAATCTCTTTCGCAAGTCCAATTCCAAAGCTCCAGGAGTTTTGATTGGTCTGCCTTACTTAATCTTGACCTTGCTCAAGAAGTTAGAAGTTTACTGGAGAGTGCTGGCCTCATGTCTTTTGCTGAACCAGAAGACCCATCCTATAGGGAACTCACTTTGGAATTTCTCTCAACTTTCACCCTCAACAATGATGTCAAAATAAATGATGATCCAGATGATGGGAAGGAAGAAGGCACTGTCTATCAATGATCTTAATGTGGCTTTGCAAGTGATCACGAAGGAAGAAACTTATTTGAGAGATATGGATAGTGCAATGAGTTCTTATCCCCCTGAATTTAAGAGGGATAAATATTTGAAGGAGATCTCTAAGACAGTTGTGAAGGAGTCTACTGAAAACCTAACCAAGTCCAGCCACCGTGTCATTTAGAAATTTTTGTCTACCAGCCTTTTTGGGAGGAAAAACCAGTCAACAATGCCCTCTACTGATGTGTTTTCTTTGTGGTGTATGGAAAAGAAGCACAAGATGAATGTGGGTGCCCTTTTTGCCAAACATATTTCTACTTCTAAAAACCCGGGTGCCATTCTTTGCAGCTCTCTTGTGATTAGAATTGCAAAAAACATCTTCAAGGACTTCAAAGGGGAAGGTTTTATTGTTGAGGCCACGATCTCGCCCCTATCCTATCCCACTCTCAAGCAAATCAAGGTGTGTAGGAAAGTTGATGATGGCTGGGTGAAAATTGTCGAAGAGGAAGAGGTCTTAGAGAAGCCTGTGAGGCAGAGTTTGAGAAACAAGGGCTCGGTGCTGGCAGAGGCCTCTTGTAAAAAGTCTACTGGAAAAAGGAAGGTCTGCGAGGATTTTATGGTGGAGGACCTCACCCTCTCTAACAAGGAAAAGCTGAAACAGTTCGAGGAGACCTCCAATCTGACTATGGGTGAGCTGTGTAGAGGGTTCTTCCAGATGAAGACCGCGCTCTTAAGGGTGATTGAGGAGAATGAGCAAATGAAGGAAAAGTTGGAGGAAATCTATAGCCATGCTGGGATGGAATATGATGTTAAAGGAGGAGAACTTGTGCTTGCCACAACAAGGGTAAGGAGGGATATTTTTCAAGAATTTGCGTCTAGTGAGAAGAAGGAAAGGTCCCTAATGGAAGAGAAACCAAAGGATGACGGGGATGATGTGGAAGAGAAACCAAAGGATGACGGGGATGATGAAAGGATGGTGGAAATTGAGGAGGAAGAGCAGGTCTCCTCTCTGCCTCCAGAATGAGGAAGACTTGTATCTCTCCTGGTGAACGATATCATTGAGTTTTCTTTCTTCTTCCTCTTTTAGAATAAAGTTCTTCTTTAAATTCCTATGCATGATTATGAATTGTATTGCATTGCTTTGAGGAAAAAGCAAATTTCAAGTATGGGGATGGTAGGATGAGGACTTTAACCTGTGATTTTTGTGATAAATTGATTTTGTGGCTTTGTAAATCTGTTGTGATAAATGCTTGCATGAAGACCTTGCTTTGATGGTCTACTGTCTTAATGAACTTGCTGCCTGTTGACAACCTTATGAATCTTAAACTTGTTTACCTAATTTAATTCATAATAGGATGTAGTAACTGCAATTGTAGGTGATTCAATCTGAAGAGCAAGTCATAATTGGAAAATTTTGAGTAAATTTAGGAAAACAACTTGGTAGAGAAAGAACTAGAGAGCTTTAAGTTGTGATTCCTTTTTAACTTGATTTAGCATAAAAAGTGTCAAAATTTTTAATTTTTCTATCAAACTTGTAGCAAAGATCAGTAGCCTACAAAAAACGTAAGGATTTGAGCCAAAATGAAAATCTCATCGATTAGAGGATAAGGTCTTGTTACCTAAGCCAGAACTTATTATGGGAAACATATGAAATGCTATTTTATATTAGTCTAGTTGAGACCATAGTTGAAATCTTGTGCTAAATGATAGAGGCAATTAGGTTTCCCCCCCCCCCCTTAGCTTAAATCAACCTACCCTTTCATCACCCTTAAATTTCCCCCTTTGAGCCTGAAACCTTTCTTTGTTTAAAACATCAATAACCCACTTTCCAATTCCCTTTTATTCCCAAATTCACCCTTGAACTTTAACAATTGAAAAGAAAATGAATAAAAGCATAAAAACTTCAAATATGTAAAGGAGCCCTTGTCTAAATCTGTTTAAACAAAGTCTTCATTAGACCTGGGAATATCTCACATAGAAGAACAAAAAGCTAATCAAATCCAACCTTTTAAAGCTAATCAGAATAGAAATACAAAGAAATTAATTTATCAAGGTTGTGTGCTTTAAGTTTTCAAAAGTGAGAAGTTGAGATCCCTAAATAGTTGAAAATTTCAGTCAAAAAGCCCTTCTTTCCAAGCTGAAATCTGCCAAATCAAGGAAAATTGTTAACTTCATTACCTGAACATATCCTTTCCATATCCTACCCCCAACCCTAATCTACCTTGAAAGACCTCTTGAAAGCATGAGCCATTTTCACCTATCCGTGGTGGAAACTAGACCGATTAACAAGCATATGACTTAGTGTAACTTGACCTTGTTGAGTGAGCAAAATCCTTCTTGAATTGTACCTTAAACACTATGCCACAAGGTTTTCTGGTCTGATGCTATTTGATTGATTTAAGAATTTCAAGTTTTCACAAGTTGAATGTTTTGCCATGGTTATTTGAGAATTTCTGATTTAGAAAGTTCTATTTCTTTTTCTTGGCATCTTGTTTTTCTTTGAGTACTCTTAACTTCCTAATTCACACTTGGTTAACATGATTGGGTGATATAACTTTTGTGATTGCTTAATTTTTGCATGAATTGCTTGAGGGCTAGCAATGTTTAAGTATGGGGATGTTTGATAGGTGCAAATAATGTCATCAAAAGCTAGGAATTATCGGGTTAAAAATGATTGCATTTGAGCAGATTTTATGAAGTCCTTCTATTATTTCAGGTTTTCTATTGAGGAAGGGGGTCTATTAGGCGCTGCGGATAAAAAGGAAGAAAGCGGAGAAAGGCGGGCTGTTTAGGAGGAGGAAACCATTGCTAACATCATCAGGAGAGAGGAAATATTTTAGTTAGAAAGTAATTTTAGTTCTTTTGGAAAAATTTGGTTTGTAATCCTTTTAGTTTAGTTGTCCACTTGATTAGCAAGAGGGCATTTTATTATTAATTTCAAGTACAATGGTAATGATGTTGGGTTTTGTGTGGCTGCTTTTATTCAGCAGTGCTTGGACAGTAGAGAGCCACGTAGCTCTTTTATTTTGGGCGGGAAAAAGAAAGGGGTATATCCCCTTTTCTCTTCTTTGGTTGCCACCAACTTTTATCTATCTAACTTTACTATTCATCTTTAATTTTTTTTCTCTCTATTTTTTTTACCATTTTTACTTCGCTTTTAAGTTCTCTTCATTAATGGAGTTTGTTGAATCATTAATGGAGAGGTGCGAGTAGCCTTCCATCTGGTTCAGTCTGCCTTATAAAAGGCAATTTAAGGAGATTTTCCCTCCACTGTAAAGTATTTCTCTCTTGCTTTGCTTTACTGTTTGTGTGAAGGAATACTTGATTCTTTAACTGAAAAATTTACCATTTTCATGTATGGTATTGAATGGTGAGAACCGAAAGGTGATCCATTTAGTATGGAAGATCTTCACACACATATTTAGCATGAGATTGAAAAATGAATGTTGGTATACCTTGGGTTCTATTTAATGGATGCTTAACTAGACTTAATGCTACTTGTTGTTTGTATGAAGGATTGAAAAGTGAAATATAATCAGCTTAGTAAGAACTTAAATTTGCTTAATAAGCGAATTAGGGAAACCAAGTTAAGAGACCTCGGAACAGAATTGTCAAGCAAGAGTTTGTACTGAAAATAGGGAAGATTGCCTTAGATTGTCAAAAAGGGTGGATTGAACTAGAGTCTTTCATTAGTTTTAATTTAAATCAATTTCCATTTCTATTTTAATCACTAAAGTTTATTTTAATTTGTTAATCAAACCCCCAAATTCAAGAAAGCCCATTTATCATGAAAAGAACAAACTGACTTACGATACTCTTGCTTACCACTTTGCAATTAGACACTAATATACTTGCTATGTGTGCTACTTTCCAAGAACAACATATGTATACTTAGTATAAATTGCAAAAAGAACGACTAAGTGATATGCCATGTCTTACAAAGACCATCAGAAATATATCAAGTAAGAACTGTGAAAACTAAATAAAAGACTAGTGAGCAAATTAGGAGAGTTGGACCTAAAGAATATTTAGAATAAAGTATTTTGAAATATATATTATTGATAGCTTCAAAAAAAATTCATATAAGGGTTTTCTATTTGATTATATGGAAAGGCTTGATTCATTGACATTAAATATTCAAGGAAAAAAAGAAAAATTTGAAATATGAAATAACTCTTTCTAAAATAATTCTTAATAAATAAAATAATTTTTTTATGAAAAAGTCCAATTACATGCTAATCGAGCACTTTTTCTTTTTAATATGTATACAATTTTGTTTGATGAGATGCATTTTTGTAAAAAAAATCCATATTTTAATTGACTGGTCTGTTGAAAAATGTTTATTAAAAGAAAATAATATTTAAACAAAATAAAAATAAATTATCTGTTGACAAAAGCATACGGTCAATTAATGTTTTTGTCTACAATAATTGTTTAAATTTCAATCCCATGATAGAGTTTTCATAAGGTGATAAATTGTCAGTGTTATTATGTCTCATTTATATGAATATAAATACACGCATATATTTCAATGTTCAGATTTAGGAAAGAAAAGAAAAAGGCTGTAGCTCAGATCGATATTCATTTGTCATATTTATGTTCTCTGAGTTGATCTCGATTATTTTTCAGACTTTTTAGAATTTGCTTAACGTCTATTGTTGTATCCTAGGAGACAATTTACTATATACGAGAAAAAATCTGTCTTAAGAAAATCAACTTAAACCTCAACAAAACCCTCTATTTTTCAAGTAATAGATTTATTTCGGTATTACATTATTTTATATTTGGTATAAATTAAAATACTTTTATTTTCACGATTTTCATATATTTTGTAATTCAAGTTGCTAATACTTTTATTTTATTTTATTTTTCTCTCTTTACGGGAAACATATATTTTTATCCCTAACATGGTCCACATAATTGCATATTCAAAAGTCTAAAATTATGATTTAAAACTGTTTCAACTATTTCAGCTTGAAATTCGATGTTTTACTCTTCGCTAAAAATGCGTTTTCTTTTCACTTGTGCATAATTAAAATTTCTACAAGGCAAAATAATTTTGCCTGTCCTGGTATCTAACTAACCACTACAAAGAAACAACTGGAGGCAGACATCCAATACCAACGAAAGTTCACATACAGATCCACTTAAGTCAAAAACATATGCATCAATTCCCAATCAAATTTATATTCTACACTATCCACGGTAAGAACAGCCAAGCCAAGCCAAGCCAAGCCAAGCCAAGCCCTCACCAAACACTCATACAGCTTCTTAGTTCTGAACTTCTTACACAAACATCCTCATATGGAATTTTCACATACTTGACTCAGTCAAATTTACAGTGGGCGTAGTAACTGCACCATCTTTCACACAAGGTCCACCAAATGGCATTCTGGCTTGAACAGCTAGCCTGCACGATATAGCAGCGCCATTTGATTTATTCTTTCTTCACAATATCTTTCCGGGACGGACTGAGATAATAGAAACTTTGATATACAGTTCAATCTGTGGACTATTTCTGTTTCAACCTTCAACAATATATTGCATTTTAAAAGACATGCATACTCACACCTAAGGCTCTTAATCTTTCGGTTTTTGTTTGAGTTATTATTCCTTTGCATCTCAAATTGAGTTTATCCACAGTTCTAACTAAGATTTTTGCCTTTGCATCTGAAAATGAGTTTATCCACAGTTCTAACTAAGATTTTTGCTGTTTCTCTGTTGCAATACCAAAAGTGGAGAATCTTTTAACTGAGTTTGATGTTTTCAAAAGTAACTTTTTTGGCAACTGAGGGCTTCCAGTGGGTAATGTTAAATTGCTCAGTTTGACAAATTAAACAATCAGGGACATAACTGACAGAAATTGAAAAGATCAAAAGCCTTAGTGCTTTGTTCATATTTTTTTATGCAAATGAAGGTTTCACGACCCAACCCTATAGGTGTTAAACATATAACACCACCAAATTCAGAAAATAAAACTCCCTTCATTATATCAAAGCCCTTTCACAAATAGAAAGCATGAAAATATTTAATGGAAAAAACATTCTTTTGCCATTCAGGGGATGGTAAGTAAAGAAATGCCTAGATTGTGAATGTTAAAGGTGAGAGCACTATTTTAAAGAAGAAAATCAACTCTATGTTTTCAGTTCAAATAATCGAATATCAACAAAATTCAGACAGAAATTATGGTCATGGAGAATGCCATAGCTGGCATGCCACTGTAACAGACAAGAATGATCCCAGAAAGAAATTTGAAACCAAATAAATCATGTCAGATAAAGGGGGAAATGAGAAGCTGCTCAGTTAGAAAAAACAACTCTAGGATTAGAACCTTTTATGCATAAGACACCTATATAAGTTAGCATACAGCTTAAACAAGATGAATTCGTTTATAAAGCTACAGGAAATGACGAGATAATTAACATCGTTTAAAAAATCAATGCACAAAGTAAGCACTAACATGATATCCAAGGCAAACTGCGTTCAAATATGCAAGCCAGCAAAGAGCAACTCCAACTCCTCATCCTGCGACAAAGTCCTCTGGCACGAACCAAAATAACACACAATTAATAGACATAAAAAGTAACTCATAAGAACAACTCAAAAAACAACAGTTTAGGTCTTGAACTTTGAAAGCAATTGAAATAACTGAAAATCACTTTCGAAACATTGCTTTTATTTTCAAATCAAGTAATTTCTCTGAATTTTGTCCAACCTGCAAGGATAGAAGTTGAAGAACTTTCTTAAGAACACGCAAGCGATGGCTAACATAGCTGCTGTTAGAGGGAAGTTGGTTCATTCTCTGCATTTCATTATGGACAGCTGTCACCTTCTCCTCATTTCCCCTTTGCTGCCTTTGCGGCTTAGACTGAGAGCCGGCCTCATATTCCATGGTCTAGCTAAAGGCACTGCTGCCCCTATAATAACCAAGAGAATCCCTTTTATCTATATCAGTACCAAAATCGCTTATGCACGTTAAACAGAAATACAAACACAACAGTATAAAGCCAATAATATAGAAATCCAATAAATTCTTTATACATAATGCCCCACAAAACGTTTCGTCTTCTACTGTTTATGCATTTATCAAGTAGAGAGATAAATTGGTCTCAAATATCAAAAGTTTAGGCAATAGTCAAACTTTTCATCAACTAAAGTGAACTGAATCTCCAATTTAAAACACACGATCAAAATCAATATGATAGATTAGTGGGTGACACTTGAAGATGAACCTGCCATAGTAGACTTATCAAATGACGAAACTCTAGTCATTTACAAGACAATAAAAAAGAAAGCCCGTTGACAAGAAGATAAACAGAGCACAAAAAATGAAAGTGATTAGATAATATTTCCCCGAGCCAATTATTTCTTCAACTCCAAGTAGAATGATCACACGGTCTATTGTTAGCAAGATTCAATTTTATTAAGCAAATCGCAACAAAATAAAATTATCATAGAATTACAACAATAATTTGATGAAAAATAAATAAATTTCAAATCCAGAACCCTAATATTAAAAGTCAGAGAATTTCCGATTAATTGTAAAAAAAGAATCATCCTCTGCAGTTCAAGCGCTAACAACAAGCTATCAAAGTAAATCACAAAGATAGGAAATTAAATTAAACAGACGGATGCTAAGAAATCGTGAGAAAAGGAGAGAAATACGAATTTCCTTTCTCTTCCCACCAATTTTCTCGAGAAGCCTAACAGCAAAACTCACCGTCACCGGTCGCCTGGCTCCGGAGACAGAAACTGAGACAGTTATCTTATTGAATACTCTGTAAGATTACCATCTTGAAATATAACCGAGATTTAAACGGTGTCGTTCAAATGGTAATTCCGTTTCTTCACACGTGCTGCCTACCACACATTCACACGTACAAGACTTGAAAATAAAACAAATAAACAAAAAGCAAAATTTGGAAGTCAATAAGCGAGAGACAGTAATTGAATTCTCTCCTCTCTCTCTTGATCTTTGGTTTGATAATCGGAGAGAGGGAAGAGAGAGTAACAGAAAAAACTGCAGACTGAGGGAGGAGATTCGTATAATTGTTGGTCTCAATTTCTCTGTTTTTGCTTCTTTCTGCCTCGTATTTTTCGATTTATATTGATTAATCGATTGGATTCCGGTTTAATATTGTCACCATGAACGAGAAGGCCAGCGTTTCTAAAGAGCTTAATGCCAGGCACAGGAAGGTCCGTTTCTTATTCTTGCCTTGTTTGAAAATTTGACTCAACCTTGGGGTTTCTCTTTTGTTTCCTGGTTTGCAATCATTAGTATTTCATTTTGATGCCGATCTGCACCTTTATTTGATGTTTATGTTTAAATATTCAGATTCTTTTTTGTTATTTTAATTGAGTCGAACGTTGATGTATGTGGTTATTCTCCTGATTCAATCTATATGTCTCAAGACGGTAATATAATCCGGTAATTATGGTCTGATTTATTTGAAGTTCGCATTTATTTTTACATTTTGTTTTCGGTAATGATGTTTTTTGGTCAGAGATGCGATCTACGTGTTTGTTAAATGGATAGTGTGAAATTTAGCTTAAGAATGGCGATTGTGTAATTTAAATATGAATTGCTATCTCGTAGGGTCAAGTGTTAGCAATTTGAAAGAGTTATACTGGGAGATCTTGTAGTAGGAAATGGTGCAACCAACAAGGGACTTGCAGTTTGTTATTTATTGAGAACTAATTAACAGTTCTTGCAACATGTTTGAATCATAGAATGATTCTGGATTTTACTGCTGGAAATGTCCAGCGTTTTTCAGGAAGTAGAAATTAGTGAATCATTCATCAGTTTCTTTATCTGAGTTGTTAATTCTGGCTTCTTGTATTAGAACGAAACTTTCGCTTGCATGTTCAGGATAATTCTTAATAAGTGTGCCTTCTGCCAAATATTACCTTGATTCTGTTATCTTACATTTTATTAATAGCATCACAGATTCAGAATAAGTCGAAGTTCAAATTTATTATCGCTATCATCGACTGCTGTTTACTTCAAAGTGAAATATGGCCTTTTGAATTATGTATTATACCGGGAGTTCTCTTTCGTGCAAATTTGCAGTTGCCATGATATAATGGGTGGTTGACATGAGTAGGAGACTATAAAATTTGGTTCAGTTACTGAACAAAAGTTTGTATGTAGCATATTGTCATACTACTATTGTTTTTGTATGTCAACAATGTAGTCAACTAAGCATTAGAACCATATGCCTCCCCATACAGTTAGATGGAACCCCATCAGATACCAAGGGAACATCAATTATTCTACCGTATTTTAGATGAATATAAGATTTGAATATTTGATATTATTGTCTTTTTAGTGTTCTTCATTTTTAGTTAACATTTTAAATTTTTGTATCTGGTCTTTCATAATCATCTCCATTGGTTTTTCATTTTGTGAGTATATTTTCCACATTGAATCCTTGTCTTTTTATTTGTTAAAATACTCATTCTGCAGATCTTGGAAGGTCTTCTTAAAATGCCTGAGAATAGGGAATGCGCTGACTGCAAATCAAAGTACGTAATTTTGTGGTAGGGGATGATATATTTAAATAATAAATACCGAGAACATATCCCACTTTAGGGACAGTTTTTAGACACATGAATTTTGTTAAATTTTTTTCATTTGTTGTTGCTGCTGCTGTATCTCTTTTAATTGCTAATGTTAACTTTCATGTTATGCAGAGGACCAAGATGGGCAAGTGTGAATTTAGGTATCTTTATATGCATGCAATGTTCAGGAATACACAGAAGTCTCGGGGTTCACATATCAAAGGTAATTTAATTTCAAGATGTTCATCATTTTTAGTGGGACTAATTTGAAGCGGTGGACTACCTATGAACCTCTATTAGATTACTTTTTTGTGTTGTTGTGAATCAATGTTTGCAAGCCTTATTCTAACTATAAGGTAAGTGTCAATTTGGGAACCTACAAGAGGTTGAAAGGCTCAATTTTTATATGTTACAATTTAAAAATTGGGAACACCACAACAGGTTACAAGGCTCAATTATACTTGTTACTGTTTGGGAGCATCAATTAAGTCTCTTTATGACCTCTTGTGGGCAGATGTTTGTTAATAAAAATACTAGGAGCCTTAAGCTAATAATATCGTAAATATCCTAGGCATTAGGTGTTATGTAGAATGAAATGAAGTACCTCTACTTATGTTATAGATAAAAAAAATAATAGAAAAACAAGATTGAAGCTAATAGACATCAGATCTGTTAGAAGTTGGTTTAGCTTTTTAGCTCCTTTTACATTTGAGGCTATCCTCTCCCTTTGAAGTACCTTTTGGGGTGAATTAGGTCTTGTTTAACATGGTGTTAGAGCATGATTATGATTTTGGTTGGGTCACCCATTGATGTTTTTTCACTATTCAAGTCGATATAGGCATGTGGGGTGTGTTAGAATTACCACATTGGTTGAGGCTTGTGCTTTGTAGTTGTAGCTCTTTATTCGTGTGAGGCAATCCTCTCCCATCGAGGTATCTTTTGGGGTGAGTTAGGCCTTGTTTAACTCAATCATATAAATTATGCTGATCATATTCAAGAATCACTGCCCAGAATAAGCAATAAAAAAAAACAAACCCAAAAAAATCCTCATTGTCGATCTAAAAAAACTGGGGACTTGTTGGATTTATCTTTTTGAATTAGAAATCTTTGCTAATCAATCTACTGTTTTAGGTTGTTTTTTTTATTCATTGTATTCTCTGTGTTCAGTAAAGCTGCAGTAGTATCCAGATTTTCTTGACAAAAGCTGTTGTTTATTTGTTAGTGTTTTTAATATTCATTGTATTTTCTGAGTCTTTCTTGTGAAGTTTTTGTAAATTTGCATTAGTCCAAGTCTGTTGTCTTTCCTTCTTTACTAAAAGATAAACATCTCTTTCCATTCCTATTAATGTTATGCAATCTGCTCTCTCTATTTCTCGAACATACACTTTTGAAGTAGGTTTGTATTCTTGTTTTCAAAAGATCAGAAAGCCTATAAATTTTTTTATTAGGATCTTCTTCATGAGACCATCAACAAATTTATTCTTTATTTTTTTCAGTTTTTATATTGTGCTCTTTATAACTTGCAGGTGGTAAATACTGTAAATAGGTAATATATGTGAGATCTAGAAATATTTTAACTAATCCTGGCATACCATACAGATGCTTTTACAATTGTCTCTGTTTTGTTAGAATACCTTTAACCTTCTTCTTTATCTAATTCATATGAGGCTTGATTGCTAATTATTGTCATCGAACCATATGTTGTTCAGCATCAGCTAGCTGTTTGTGTAGCTGTGAGAATTCTTGGATCAATAATTTTTGTTCTTGGATGCAGGTTCGATCTGCAACACTTGACACATGGCTTCCAGAACAGGTTGCATTTATTCAATGTAAGCGTGTTTGGCTTTCGACATGTAATTAACATGATTCTGTTCTTTTGACTTTAAAAAATGGTTAATGGCCTGTGTAACTGTTATCGTTCAGCAATGGGAAATGAGAAGGCTAATGCTTATTGGGAAGCAGAGCTGCCCCCAAATTACGATAGAGTTGGAATTGAGAATTTCATTCGTGCAAAGTATGTGATATTGTTAGAATGCATTTTTCACTCTGTTTTCTTCTGTCTGCTATCATTTTCTTTTCTGAAGTTTGATCACATGTGCCTGAATATTGCATTTAACAGATACGAGGAAAAGAGATGGGTTGCAAAAAATGGAAAACCGCAATCTCCTCCAAGAAGGCATGATGAAAAGTCCGCCACGCATTGGCAGAGACCTAATGAAAGTGCACATCAGCGAACTAGCAGTTCTGAAAATTTGTTTGAGGAAAGAAAGAACATTCAACCAACACGTTTAAAAGAGAGTGCTCCTGCTGCAAGAGTTAGCATTGCTCAGCCTCCCAGGGGGCCTCAACAGGTATTCTATTTCTTGATGAGCTAGTTTCTTCATATGCTTATTGTTCAAACAAATTAACTTAGCAATAAAGTGGTAGGAAATTTTGAAGACCTTAGCAAATGCAAATTGTTATGAAGTTACTGACAGTTTGTACTTTGGAAGCACATTTTGATGTGCTCCCAGTGGTTGCTTACTGAAGTCGTTGAGATTTTTTTTTTACTTTGCCTTTTGGATGTTAGATTTCATTGTTCGCTCCTTTTGAACCAATTTCTTCCACTCCACCTGATTTATGGTTTATCTTAGAAATAATTGGGACAACTGAATCTTTTCCTATTACCCAATTGGCCCATTCTAGTTTATTTAGGTATAGCCCTTTTCTTATTTCGTACTTCAGTATGATACTATGATCCTCAAGTCAACCATAGTGGTCCAAAATGCACCTCTACCACTTTCCTATGAGTAGTTTTTTTTTTGAAGAACTTTCCTATAAGTAGTTAAAATATTTTTTTAACTGATGTATTTACATTTTTATTTCGAACTTCCGTAATGCTTTGTTATTGTTTAATTTGATTGAATTCCATCAAACATGTAACTTATCACAATTAGATTGGATTATACTGTTCAGTTACAACATGGATGAACTTCATGGTTTTCAATCTCCTGCTCTGGATGTTTTGGCCTGCTCTTAGAAATGAATTTTGACTGAAAAATTATGTTTTTTTGTGGCTTGTATGACTTATGTGGAGCAAATAGTCCTAGATTTATAAATGACTGGGCATAAATGTAGAGAATGTGGTAAAAACTTTTGATTTAGAATATCAACATTAAATAAAGCTCAACCATCATATGCATTCGATGGGTTTAGTGTGAGGGCAAGATAAATTGAAAAGGAGACTATCAATATGTATCACCTGTTTCAAAAATTGTTAGTAATAATGCAAATTATGCAATGGAATTCGAAGGAATTATACTACATCAAACACACATATCTAGTTTTATCTAACAAGATATAATGTTGTACAGGATACATGCCTACTTGCTGTTCCAACTAAAAAATCTATTTTAAGAAAATTATTTGTTGGTGCATAAACAGGTTACTGCTACAAAGCCCCAACAGATTAGTCAGAAACTTGAATTAGTGGAAGAGCCATCTGAAGCAACTAAGGCTGTAGCAAATGCTGGCCCCCCTGTTCCTGCTCCTAAAACTGATTATGCAACTGATCTTTTCAATATGCTATCTATAGATGATCCAAGTGAAAGTGGCTCAGAGGCAGCTTCAAATGATGACAACGGATGGGCAGGATTTCAATGTATGTCTTTATTTTCACTTTATATATAGGATCTTCCGAACTGTTATCTGCTGATTTTTGTGATTTCTGTCGTCTCATTTGTTGCTCTCTTAGACTAGTCTACATGGTACATTTCTATGTTTACCACCATTGGCTTCCTTTTATGAAAGTCAGACAAAACATTAATTATATAATAAGCAATTTGCAGCTGCAACTGCTGAAGATTCCTCAACAACTGACAAAGCTGGCTCGTCTAAAACAGTAGAGTATAGTACTGTTTCCAGCTCTGGAATTGATGATTTATTTAAAGATACACCTTTAACATCAACTTCGCTGTCAGAGAAGCCGCCGAAGGATGTAAAAACTGATATAATGAGCCTTTTTGAGAAGGTATTTGTTTTTGTATACCTGTTGAATATGCTTCCATGTAGGCATATGTGGGCTTTGATTGGATTATTGAACAAGAAAGTTGAGCTTTCACTCTGAATACTTAATAATTAGCTGATACATGCATTTGAATGTTATCCAGTCCAATATGGTCTCCCCATTTGCCATGCATCAACAACAACTTGCTATGCTGGCTCATCAACAGTCTCTTCTCATGGCTGCTGCAGCCAAGTCAGGTGCTGTAAACCCTAAATTTGCTGGTAATCTTCAGCCTCCTGGGTCCAATGGTATTAACTCTCCCTCCCAAAATTGGCCAAACATTGGTTACCAAATTCCAGGAGCAATGATGCCAGTAGGTTCTGGGCAGGGGGACCTGCAGAAATTCATGCAGGTAATCTGTGTGTGGGTTTAATTTGTTTATTTTATTTGGCATCTTTCACTGCATTTTGTGATCTTCTTATATTATTCTGATTATTCAGCCTTTGATTTAGGCTGGCAATGTGGGACTCACAGATCCGTTGGGAAGCTCAGTTACATATCCAGCATCCAGGTATATTTTCCCTTTCTAATTTTGTCTGCTTGTTTAATATTTGATCAATGAAATGCCTTTTCTTGTCATTATCTGAACTTTTTTATCTTTTAATATCTTTTTCTGTTTCACGTCAAACTTCATTCTGTACCGTAGTTCACTGTCTAAGTATTGGATTTGGATAGTCTGTGAGCAGTTTTCAACATGTAGTAGTATTGGATTAGAGAATTTAAGACTGTCTTTCTTTAGGTGATGTTAATGGTAGAAGCATAAAAATTCTTTTTTTGCAGTTCATTCCTTTCATAATCTATGTGCCCATGAGCTGTTTACTTTGTTTTCGTTTCCTGTAATGGTTCTTAAGGGTGTGTTTGGAAGCAAATTCCATAAGAAAATGAAAAGAATTGAATTGAATCCACCTAACAAATTCCATGTTCTAAGAAATCCTGATACCATATCAAGGAATTGATTGACATAAAAATTCAAGCTGAAGCCTAGTAAAATAAATTTTGCTTGTTACGCCTATTTCTCTGCAAAACCGCAAAAGAGAAAGAAAATTTCTTGTGATGGGTTTTCAACGGATGTATGGCCCCAATGCATGTTAGCTTTGTTTAAATAATGTTCAATTTTGCCGACTCTGATGAGCATGCTTATTGTTGAAAATTTTGCTATATTTGGTTTACAGTGTGTATAGCAAGGGGCAGTGTACCCCAGCTAATAGTGCAAAAAGTACGGGAGCGAGAGAACCTGCATCAGCAGCCACGGTTTCGGCATCAGTGAATCCGTCACAATCTGCAAAGGATTATGATTTCTCTGCATTAACAAGTGGCATGTTCTCAAAGCATTGAATTGGGCAGGGGGTAAGATTTGTGGCCTTTTGGTTTATATGCAATTGAATATAGCTGTATAACATACTGGAAAACAGCACCTAAAAGTGGTTTTTTCTCCCTGTATTGGCGATTGTAAACTATATTTTGCAGAGTCAGTCTCGGTTTTTATTTTTATTTGATGGCTCATTTTTTGAGTAGATGTATCGATTTAATAAAGACGGGTTAGATTGATCTCGTGCTTATCTTTTTTCAATGCAATTTTTCTTTTCTTGTTGCTTCTTTTTTATTGGACATTCAAACATTATCTCATTGGACTAATTTACATACGCAAATTAGGTTTCGTTCTGCATCAAATATAAAATACATTGTGACTTTTCTTCTTATGATTTAGGTATTGAAAATGTTCCGATAGTAAATAGTTCGGTACTCTTTGTACTTTGTTTTACCAGTTATATATGCATATTTAGCTATACTTAGTAGTTCATTGATGGATGAATCCTATAGTCCCACTACACTCGAAGTATCCTAAAAATGTGAACTTAGTTATGTAGCATATCAACATCAAGAATTTAAGTCATATATGTCCTTAGTCCGATTTTGTGTAGAAGCTATATGTAATGATAATATCGCTAAATGAACATCTTTATCATTCTCGCACATACTCTCTTGACGTCTTTATATATAAAGTTTCAAGTTCGAGTCTTGCGAATGCTGAAAATCTCTATAGGTAGACTCATTCACCTCTACTAGGTGTGCGATCCGGGTTGAATCCCTATGTAATCGTGGTAAAGTTTCGGTGAACCTAATTATGTTTTTTATTAACTAGTAGTAATCCCAAATGATAGAGTTGCATTTTTATTAGTAATTTGCGACTTGGAAGCTACACAGAGTAAGTTGAATTATTTTATCTTTGAAATTGAAAATTATAATAAAATAGAGTACTGTACAACTAAGGTACTAATTTCCAAATTTTTATTTTGTTAAATTAAAAGGCTTTATTTTATAATATGCGAAGTTTATATTTTCAGCGGAGATGGAGACTTTTGGAAAAATTGAACAATGTATAATCTATAAGCAGTATTAACGTTACAAACTCATGAATGGAAGAAGTTTCAATATTGTATTATGGGTAAATAATTATAACCTCACTGTATGTTGACTTAATACACTAGTACTTCTTTGTGTTATTAAAAATTACTTATACCTCCCCGTGTTTTGTCATTGTCATACTATAACCTCATTGTATTTTATATTATCCCTTTTTGTATTTAATTTCTTAACATAATAGATGTACATGTACAAAAATTAGTCTTATATATCATATCTTAGAATGTTAGGGATTAAAATGACTCTAAAAAAGTTTTTAATGTTATATTATCCCGTGAGATCATATACTGAAAGTCATAAAATTGTCTTATAAATAAAAAAAATACTTTTGATAATTATAGGTCTCGTAATAATAGCAAAATAAAAATAAATTTACCAACAATTACTTATTATGTTAACAATTTTTGTGCAAAAATCAGTGTTTTAAAAAGCGCTAGGAGCTAGTCGGGCGGTCGAAGGTGAATCGGGGCCTAGGCGGGGATTAATCGAGGCCTAGGCGGACTTAGGCGCTAGTCAGTAGGGTTTAGACGCTAGGCGTAGCCAGGCGATGACCCTCAAGATAGCGCCTAGGCGTGCCTGGGCGGGGATTTTTAAAACAGTGATAAAAACACATAATTTAAGATACAAGAATGTTATAGTTTGATAATGTCAAAACACGGGAAGGTAAAAGTAATTTTTCAAAACACAGAAAGGTACTAATACATTTAATCAACCTTTAGGGATATTAGTATCATAATGATACTAATACATTTAATCAACCTTTAGGGATATTAGTATCATAATGATACGAGTGTAAATTAGAAAAGAAATAAGAACGTTGGCTCCCATTCCCAATTATTGAACTATTAACAATGATTAGATAATGAGTCATACAAGTGACAAATGAAGTATGTATGTGTTTTATGCTGCACCCACTAGCATTACTGGCACGTGGCAATTACCTTAAGAATAAAAGACACTCACCGGTGATTAAGGATCCCCTAATTCATCGGACCAATTTGCACTGTTAATAAATCTTTGTTTTCTGACGTTACCCCGTTCCATGGAATTGGTATCAACATGAAGACTAGTTTATTTGGATTATGTGATTGAGGAATATAATAAAAAAAATCAGTTGTTTCCTTCTACTTTTACATTTTTAAAAATATGTTATACGTGATGTTAAAGATACACGAATTTTTAATCGACTATCAAAGAGAGATGCATTTGCTACCCAAGATATGCAAGACAAGATAAAATAAAATTAGTTATAACTGGGATAAACCAAAATGTAAAGAACTCAAATATATAGGGGCGACATGCAATTGTTTACGAGAACAATGCATGATTAATGTGGTGTGAAAGCACTTTTGTCTAAAACGTATATATACAAGATTGATTCTACTTTGAATATTATTTGATTAATAATCAGTTAGCTCCAGCATCATGCATCTGCTGCTTGCCTGCTTATCTTACATTTAATTATATGTAGAACTAAGTAAGCTTAGTTTTGAGTTTAATTGGTTCAAGCTTCCCAATACAAATTGTTAGTGCAATTACTTTATTTATTAATAGTATATAGGAAATAAATTTTTTTCAACTGAAATTGAATTAAAACGGATCCAACTATACTGAATTTAAGTTGGGAAGAACAAAATCTGAAACATTGAACATCTAATCATTTAGAAAAAAAACCTGGACTAACTTTAATTTGTTTAGTATTTTGGTGTTAAAATATCTATATGCTAATTTAGATGGCATTCAAGAGATGTCAATTGGGCAAGAAGCCGACGGAATCTACTCATCATCTCTTCATACTTGTGGCAAGACATACTCAGTTTCTATTATATATTTTTCTACATATAATTGTAAAACAATTTCTCTCATCATTTCATTGATTATAGGTGATTAAATTCTAGTAAACATCGTTTAAAAGTTAATAAACTCCATAAACTTTAAATGTACAATTTTTTGAAGAAGAAAATGCAGTGGAAGGTGTGTGGTTATAAAATTTATCAGTTTGGTATAATTTGAAAAATAAAATGCAAAATGTGGAAATTACGTGTCCATATGACCATTACAAAGATTCCATAATACACGCCTTGTATAGGTCTTTAGGTTCATCACAATTTACCAACCATACTATTACTTAATAATATAATTATTCAAAATTGAGGGCGCTATTATGAATTGTTTACCAAATTGAAGTTATAAGCATAACAAATTAAACATTAATTTTTGCATAAATGTTTCTCGCTATAAAAGTATTCAAAATCTTATATATGTTAAAAGTCGTTGACATTGTAAGTATCGTTATTAAGATAAAATTGAATTGCACATAGTTAAAGAAGACATCAAGTCATTTGGTTGGTGTCAACCACAATCACATCACGATGCATTAATGCTAGCATGATCCTATTTGTCAACCACAGTGCGGACTAATCTTTTTATCTTATCCTTTCAACTCATAAAAGTCCCCGTCTAAACGCTATTTTGAGGATCGACGCCTGCTACGTTTAGCGTCTAAACCCTACTGATTAACGTCTAAATCCGTTTAAGTCGATTAATCCCTGCCTAGACTCTGATTCATCTCGGCCGCCCGATTAACGCCTATTGCTTTTTAAAACACTATTCTAGAATGGTTTCTAGTTTACATGCAAAAAAACATCATTTATAAACTTGCTTTGCCAAATTATTGATTATATTAAGTGATTTCTTTAATGTTGGAATTATATGTTTGTATAATTAGTATTAAACTCTCTTATTTTGTAATTTTATTTTTTTATAAAAATATTCTATAAGATTAAGTAGTTCACGTCAATGGAATGAATATATATGTATTGATTTGATTATTTTTATATTCACGGAGTGCTATGATTAGTTAATTTGTGGTATTTTGTGAAAATGGTACAAAATAATTAGGCAAAATGAGATTACGTGATTAGAAAATGAGATTAAAATCATACACTCCTTGGCAAATGTCATTTCCCAAAGCTATCAAAATCTCAAACACCGACATGTAGACAATTCCAATGTCTTCATTTCTATTCCTTTAATGTATCTTCTTCAAAATTTGACAAGTGTAAGATAGAAAGGAAAGAAAATTCCACTAACAAGTGAAAACGAAAATTAAAATGAATAAAAAAATTTTAAATTTACAGTGAGATACATTGAAAAAGGACGCAGAAATAGGACACCCGATTTCTTTTCCTCCACTTCTTTCCTACCATCTGCCTACGTGGACAATCCCTTGGCCCCCACTTCAATGCTGCTCAAACGACCGTACACCTCGTTTTCCCCACATCAACTTTCCCTTAATCCAAAGGTCTGCAGATCACCACGTAGGCTATCTCTAGTGTATAAATATCCCCTGTTTCTCATTTTTGTTTTTGAAAAACTCCCCAGTTTCTCATTTATCCTTGTACTACTGCACTGCACTATCTGATCATCAACTATGCCGTTTAGTTCAGGAAACTCATCTCTATCTTTTAAATTAGCTTTGATATCCACCGGCGTAGTTTCTTTCGCCGCGATTTTAAGGATTTATGTACCGGCGGTGACGGATTTCGCAGTCTCTGAAGTTCCTGTTATGTACAGCTCTTTTGTAGCTTGGCTTCGGCCGCCGTATCTGTACTTGGTTATCAATGGAATAATCATCTCAATCGTCGCATCTTCAAAGATCCAGCTTCAAAAGGCTGATGAATCTTTCAAACAACCGGTGTTTATCCATCCGCCGCCACCGTCTGCGGTGGCCGCGGACCATTTCCCTGCCGAATTTACCGATGGAGGATTTATTTACCATGATTTGAATGCTGCAGCTATGGTTAGTAAAGTAATTGAAGGCGAAAATGAAACAATTACGACTCCGTCGAAAACAGCGCCGCCGCCGCCGCTAAGGAGGGACTCCATTGAGGAGTTGAATGAAAAGCTAGAGAAAGAGAAACCGCTTGTTTCTAAAAGATCAGGTCAAAATAAACCAGTGAAACCAAGTCCTGAAGGTATGTATTTATATGAATAAAGTTGTATTTTATTGAATTGAATTGCAGCTGAATTCTTAGTGATTTGATGATATTTGACAGTACTGGGAGTATCAAAATTGAAGCGGCAAGATACGTTAGAGAACACGTGGAAGAAGATAGCGGACGGCAGGGCAATGCCGTTAAGCAAGCATTTGAAGAAATCGGAAACATGGGACACAAAGGCAGCGCCGCCGCAGAGGGCGAAGAAAATGAAGAAATCGGAGACATTTAGTGAGAAGAAGTCGAGTCGGCTGAGGAAGGAAGCGTCGCTGAGTCAGGACGAGTTGAACAAGAGAGTGGAAGCGTTCATAAACAAGTTTAATGAAGAAATGAGATTACAAAGGCAGGAGTCTTTGAACCAATACCAACAGATGATTGCTCGTGGGGCTTATTAATTCCGTTTGCCGTTACCGTTTCCTTTAAATCTTGTTATATTTGACCTGGTTGTTTTCTTGCCACGCAGCAATTTACAGTTGTAAATTCAGAAATCTTGGTTTTTGACTATCCACATAGTTTATGATCACAAAAATAATTTGTTAGACACACTATGGAAATGAAGTAAAAAAAGCTAAAAACATAAAGCCAGCCTCTTTTTCTTTTTCTAATTTCCCGACAGAGTTCTACAGACTTTTTAATGATTAAAGACATAGTAAAGTCAACATCATAAGCATGGTTCTTAATTCTTCTCATCATCATCATCATCATCATCGTTGATGATGATGATGATAACGTTTGTTGATTATCATCTCTATAATTGTGGAGCTTAATTCAGTGTTTCTTTTTATAGAATTGAGATTTGATGTTGTCAGGAACTAATTTATCGGCTTCAATCTCCACCACTCTTAGAGGATATATTTCAATTTATTTTGATTTAGCGCATATCCAATTTATCTTAATTTAGGGTCTTTTTTTTTAATTCTCTTAATTTAGTGTCTTGACTATCAAATTTGATTATATTAAAAAATTATATATATAACACCTGCATATTACGTCAAAACAAAAAATATATTAGGAAGTTATATCTTTCGATTTGATGGTTTGAACTTATTTTTTACACTTTAAGTATTTATTTATATAATATTGATCCAACAATGATAAATGATTAAGTAATACTAATTATAATAATAATAATAATAATAATAATAATAATAGATGTTTGTAATTCAATATGTAATAATCAAAGAACGAATAAGCAAAACCAAATATATAAACTGTTGTGTGTGAACGGAATCGGAGTAATCTTACCGGAAAAACAAATCGCTTTTAAAACGTTTCAGAATTTCAAAAATATCGCAGAAAAGTAAACATGCAAAAACACACACAGTTTTGACGTGGTTTCCGAAATCCTTTTTAAGAGATTTCGACTATTCCATAGGGGAAGGCTCTCCGGAAGATTCTTATTTAACTCAGGATCAAAAGATACAACCAACAATAGTTCAAGAAGCAAATACAGACTTATAACCCTCTATGCAACATCAAAGGGTTTACAAACACAGTAAGACCCATTTACAGGAGAATCACCATCACAAGAACTTAAGATGAAGAGAATAGACACAAAGGATTACGAAGAGTAACCCTATAATCAAGAAGAAGAAGAAGAAGAAGAAGAAGAAGAAGAAGAAAGCAACAAAAGCAGTGAATCCAAAAGAACCCAGAACTCTCTTCTCTCTCTAACAAAACTTTTCAAATTCAATCTAATGAGAAAACCTAGTCAAAAGGCATATTTATAGCTAGGGTTACATGATTGATCTCAGCCTTTCAAATTAACACAAATCAACGGATGAGATTGCACCGATCCAAGTCTACAGCTTCTTTAGTTGAGTTGAATCAAATGAGAATTTGGTTGACAGGCTCAACACCAAGCTTTAATGGACTTCATTCACAATGAGCACATAACTATTTTGAAGGTCAATGTCATTCTACATAAACCACCATATAAACAATTTCATGAAAAATAAATGAAAAGACATTTGAGTTATATAAGCACGTCTCAATATGTGTTGAAAGTCCAAAATGTGGTGAAAGATGTATAAGAAATTATAGAATTTTAAACGTAATATTTAATGATCGAAAAGATACTTGTTTTGTTTCCTTAATCCGGAAATTGTAGAAGATACTAATTGGGTTGGGTATGTTAGTTAAAATGACCTATCCTATTTGTCAATTATATCCCAAACAAAATCCCTACCGAATAAAAACGATTCAGTAATATCTCCAAACAAGTGGTCGAATTGAGAAGCGTGTGGGATATGTCCTATTTTCTTTCTGTAATTAGTAGCGTTTTGGAATCTTCAAAAAAATTATAATACGATCAAACAACAATTTCAACATATTTTAGCCGATAAATATAATACTACATCCGGTGCTGAAAAATTATCGTTTTAGCTAAGATTTCATTTTTTCATTTATTTATTATTCTCACGTATCAATGTAACATTCAACATATTTTTCTAATTTATCATTGTATTAATTAAGAAAGATATTAAGTATAAGGTGAAATTATAAGGTAATAATTAAGAAGAAAGAGAATTTTATGATAAAGTAAAAGAGATAAAGTAGTAATTTTAATAGAATAATAAATGTTTAATTGATTTTGATGAAAATCTTAAAACGACAATCTTTTCGACACCAAAGGAAGTATATTAATGAGAAAGTTGGGAATAATGTGGTTTATAAATATGTACAATATATTCTTATTGGCATGACGCATTTTAAGCTTTGAGTAAAGAGCAAATCCAAAAAAAAATTAGGTTAAAAGTGAAACATATCATACCATCATGGGATATGTGATATCTTTCAGAACATTAACAAGTAGTATTAGAATCATGTCCCGACATAAGCGGCTATGCAATGTGGATGAATCTTTGGAAAGTCTAATAAAAAGTAGAACGTTCATTTTGATCACTAGATATCCGCAAAATTGTTAGTACTCCATGGAAGGAATGTTGTACCATACTTTAAGGTGAAAAATGTGTGTTGTAGACAGATAATTAATTAATTCATTGAGTGGAGAATGTTGAGCAAATAAATATCCCGTATTTATGAAAAAATTTAAAATATCTTAATAGATAAACATATATAATAAACTCATTGATATGGGATATTTTGAAATAAAATTCATAGTAATTTGTGAAAGTTTAAATCTAAAATAAATAAAATCATGTCCGTCATATGCATCAACACCTCCTTAAAGCTGGTTCAGAAAATTGGATGTCACCCTCAACTTTTAAAATGATCAGTTACCTCCCTTAACTTGGTAAAAATGACTAGTTACCCCCTTTAACTTGTCAAAAATACACTAGTTCCCCCCCCCCCCCCTCAATGCCACGTGTCAACTTCTGGTTGGAAAGAGAAAAATCAGAAAAAATGACATCTTTAAAATATCAAACCAACCAGATTCTGACATGCGTTGAGGGGGCTAATTGATGTATTTTTACCATGTTAAGAGGTGTGATTGATCTTTTTTGTCAAGTTAAAGGAGGTAACTGGTTCTTTTGAAAGTTCAGGATGACATCCGATTTTCTAAATAAAATTAGGGGGTGTTGATGTATTAGGCTTATCATATCATTGCATGAGCATCTGATAATCAATGAATGATATTTTAAAAACAAATAATTTTCCGCAACAATTAAATGAAATAAATAGAATGGCATCATAAATACATATATTACATAAATAGCCATGAAATTAATAGTATAATATTACATATGCCCTGATGAATATTGCGAGTTGTCTTAACTGCATCTCAAACTTACATATATAATCGTGAAATGAAATTAGTAGTAATATTACACATGCCTGATAATATTGTGAGTAGTCTTATTCTTATCTACTAAATGGCCGACAAATATGAAACTTCCAGTTTTGCATTAAAAATCTAAAAAAGTTATTATATTCTGTTTGGGCGAGATATTTACATTTTAACCCTTTAAATAATTTTTTTCATTTGTATAACATTTTGTAAGTTTTGTTTTTCCCTATATATTTTATATAAACAGTTTCACTCATCACTGTCATCATTTTCTTTGAACCAGTTTTCTCTTCTTTATTTTGATTCTCCTTCTCTTCTCTAATTTCATTGATCTAGAATTTATTCCAATTTCATCTTCTTCGTTTAATTCGATTTTGCTCATCCTTGCAATTCTGTTCTTCTTTGCATAAGGTATTTTTCGATTTTTTAGTTTAAAATTGTGATTAGGTTTTAACTTGTTTTTTGTATTTGATTCGATTTTAATTTCGAATCTCTGTAGATTTTAAAGTTGTTGTCTTCTTCCTCTTTGTCTTGAATCTTTTAAATATTTGTTTGTAATTGGAGGTTTGAATTTCTGTTTTAATTCAACGAAAAGCAAGGTCTTCTAGCTGGCACATAAAGTGTTTGATGAATTGTCTGACTGGTGGAGAGATAACAATTGAAGATATTTTGCATTATCGTTTTTTAGTATCCGACAACTACTTGGTAACTATCTGGTAGGAAGTTGATAGTTTTTTGAATTCGCAATTTTTTTATAAATTTTGAATTATGTTTTTGAATTTAACAATGAAATATATGATTCCTACCAGGTTTTGATGCATGAACAAACTTTCAACGAAATATAATGTTCTTATCAGGTTTCTACCAAATTCCTATCAAATATTAATAAAAATGTAACAAACTTCTAACGAAATATAAAGTTCCTACCACGTTCGTATCACATCCCTACTAGATTCCTACCAAATATTGAACAAAATAAGTTTTTGAAGTTATTTGGTAGGAAACTTGTATGTATGTGAATTTAGTAAAAATACTTCTTAATGTGTAAACATATGTTATGGAGATAAACTTGTACATATATTTACGTTACTTATCACGTTCCTACCATATTACTACTAGATACTTGCATTATCATTTTTTTGAGTATCTGGTAGCTACCTGGTAGCTATCTTGTAGGAAGTTGAAAGTATTCTGAATTCACAATTTGTTTTTTCATAGCTTTTGAATTCTGTTTTGATTGATAACTATTAAATATATGGTTCCTACTAGGTGTTGATGGATTAATAAACTTCCAACGAAATATAAGGTTCCTACCACATTCCTACCCAATATTGATGAATCGACAAACTTCCAACGAAATATAAGGTTCCTACAACATTCTTACCGAATATTGAACAAAATAAGTTTTTGAAGTTATCTGGTAAGTATCTGGTAGGTATCTGGTAGAAAACTGGTATGTATGTGAATTTAGTAAAAATCCTTTTTAATATGTGCACATATGTTATGAAGATAAACTTTTACATGTATCGTTTTTTGAGTATCTGGTAGCTATCTGGTAGGAAGTTGATCTGTTTCCGAATTCGCAATATTATTTTTTATAGCTTTTTAATTCTGTTTTTGGATGATATAATGAAATATATGATTCCTACCAGGTTCCTACTAAATGTTGATGGATGAATAAAACGAAATATAAGGTTCTTACCACATTCCTACTAGATATTAATGGATGAACAAACTTTCAATGAAATATAAGGTTTTTACTACGTTTCTATCACATTCCTATCAAAATTCCTACCAGATATTAAATAAAATAAGTTTTTAAAGTTATTTGGTAAGTATCTGGTGGGTATCCGGTAGGAAACTTGTATGTATGTGAATTTAGTAAAAATACTGCTTAATATGTACACATATGTTATGGAGATAAACTTTTACATGTATTTGCATTACCTACCACGTTCCTATTAGATACTTGCTATTTTAATTCAATACTTTTTAGATATTTATGTTACATGTACTGTAATGACTTTCTAATCCATTTTCATTTTAAGATTATAATTGTTTTTTTATTGCTTTTGTACTAATTATCTAGCATAATAATGTAAAATACCAGTTCCCTACCATGTTCCTGTTGGATTATAAACTCGATCCATCGAAAAAAAACTCAAACCAAAATTTGAGGTTATTAATTACAACCAATTTGGAGGTCATTAAATTCAACCAAATAAGTTGGCTATTAATTGTTTAAGTTGGAGGTTGTAGTTAGTTGGATGTTGTAGTTAGTAAATGTGTTAGTTGGAAGTTGTATTCTTCACCTATAAATAGGTGAGTTGTTTAGTTGTTTATCATCAAGTAGAATTAAGAACTTCTTAAGAGAGAAAAGAAGAAAAATAAGAGTGAGTTATAGTGTTGTATTTTGAGTGAGTGTTTTTGTAATATTTTCCTTGAGTTTAATAAAGTTGTTCTTTTGCGTGTTAGTTCCCAACAAAGTGGTACCAGAGCCACGTTCAAAGCTCGATTTCGCTTCCAAAAAAAATTCATTTTCCGGGTGCAAAAAAAACCAAGTTCAAAGAAATTTGCAGTTTGCAAGGAAATATAATTTCGTTACTGTTTCCTTGTTGAATCCATCAGAAAATCTACAGGTTGCAAGAGAAAAATAATCTATTGTAGAATCCGTCAAAAAATCTGCAGGTTGCAAGGGAAAAATAATCTTTTGCAGAATCCGTCAGAAAATCTGCAAATTGCAAGGGAAAACAATCTCTTGCAGAAATTCATCAGAAGGCTCTTGCAAAGCACACAGTGTTGCAAAAGACTCTATAAACAGTCGCAACAGCCCATGTACGCCTAGAGAAGCTATTTGAGTAATATGGTGAATGGAGTGGCATTGTTCCAAGTTCCAACACTCTACAACAACTATGACAACTAGAGTATCAAAATGAAGGCTCTTCTCAGTGCGCATGATGTTTGGGATATCGTAGAGAAAGGCTTCAACGAGCCAAAAAATGAAGCCACTCTTACACCCGATCAAACAACAAGTTTGAAGGATTCTCAAAAGAGAGACAAGAAAGCTCTCTTCCTAATCTATCAAGTCTTAGATGATGGCAGTTTTGAGAAGATTTCAAATGCAACATCCGCCAAGCAAGCATGGGAGAAGTTGCAAACGTCATACAAAGGAGTTTAGAAAGTGAAAAAGGTGCGTCTCGAAACTCTAAGAGGTGAGTTTGAATCTTTACACATGAAAGTGTCCGAGTCCATTTCATATTATTTTTCAAGAGTAGCAGCCGTCTCTAATCAATTAAAGAGAAACGGTGAGAAGTTAGAAGATGTGAGGGTCATAGAGAAGATACTACGATCTTTGGATCCAAAATTTGAGCATATTATGGTGACGATTGAAGAAACCAAAGACTTGGAGGATATGACGATCGAGGAACTCCAAGGATCACTACAAGCCTACGAAGAAAAACACAAGAAGAAACAAGGGATCGCTGAACAACTCCTCAAGCTACAACTCAAAGATACGAATGAAAGCCATGATAATGGTAGAAGCCAACATGGAAGAA
>CATIWQ010447959.1:0-13442 GCA_949673415.1 Euphorbia schlechtendalii | reverse complement strand
GTTATCTATGGGATCCACTCATTAAACCATATAATTATATGATTAATGTTTTATTTTATTTTTCTTTTAATTTTATTTTTTCAAAAAATATATATAACATGTACACTGTTGGCCGTTATTGGCATTGATCTAATACGATTTATATAGTTCATAAACTAGAAAATGCATGAACACAGTTTTTATAAATATTAATATGATTTTTTTTTTGTTAGAAAATGAAATCTTTCGTTTAATTCTAAATGAATTATCATTATAATTTGTATATAAAATTATTTTAAATACAGCAACATAAATATCTTTTTTTTACTGAATAATACGTCATTCATGATTAATCAGAGTCAATTACAATTCTAATTAAAGGTGGACATGAATCAAACCAAGTCTCCCTACCTATCGAAGAACCAGCCGCTCTAACAAACAAATGTGCAGCATGGTTCGCAGACCTATTAACGAAAACAATACGCAAAGACGAAAATTTCCTAGAGAGATTCGTACAGTCAGAGAAAATAAGACCAATAGGAGAAAGAAAAGACAAGTCATTATTCAGAGCACCGACAACATTCAATGCGTCTAACTCAACAATAACGTTATCAAAACCGTTATTCTTAAGCCAAGTGAGCTCCTCCCTACAACTGATGGCTTCAGCCATGAAAGGATCTCCTCCTCCTTGTAGTAAAATAGAGCGAGCTGTAATGACATGTTCGTTGTTATTTCTGAGAACTAGACCATGGCCAATAACATTTCCTGAATCAAAGATACTTGCATCAATATTACATTTCAACCAAGATGGCGGCGGTCTTTGCTAGACCTGTTCGCGGGCCGGGGTACCCGCCCGGCCCGGCCCGGCCCGGCCCCAGCCCGCTTCAACGTGCCGGGTTTGGACATTCGTTTTTTAAAAAAGCCCGGCCCGAGCCCGAACCCGTCGAAGCTCGAAGATTTATGAGTCGGGCTTGGTTTTTATATAAATACCAAGCTCGGCCCAACAAATAATTTTATTTATTTATTATATATTTATACAATAAATTTATAATTATTTTAAGTTCCTATATTTTATCCTATTAAATTTGTATACTTGATTATAATAAATGTTACTAAATAATAAAGATTCTAAGTAAACAATGTAATTATATTAAAAATTTAAACATATTTTGATCTACTTTATATTTTTTTAATTTAGTTTAATAAAAAAATTTATAACAAAAAAAATATTCATGGGCTTAGGCCAGGCTTGGGAATGACCTTGTAAACCCGGCCCGAACCCGAAGTTCTAAAGTATGAGCTTGGGCCAGGCTTGGGTTAGCGTTTTTTGTAAAAAAACCGGCCAAACCCAGCCCGAACCCCGGCCCACCCGACGAACAAGTCTAGTCTTTGCCAACAAGTGTGGGATGACGCTGTTGTGGATGGTTGGTGGTGATGTTGAGTAGCCAAACTCCATTCTGAGAGGTACATGAGGCCATGATGTATAACTTGTGATAGACTTCGAAACCTATTATTCCATACAAAATGATTTCGTCTTCCCCCATATTGCTCATAAAACACAAGATGCTTTGGCAACAATATCACTACTCTTCAAAGACAACCAGCTCCACCAACTATTCAAATTATAGATCGTTGTAGGCCAACCTTCTCCAGACAAATCATTCCAAATAGGGTATGTGAAAGCACAACCAACTAATGCATGAAAATTGGTTTCAAGTGTATCACCACAGAACGAGCAAATATTATCAATATATACATACCGTTCTCGAAGTCTACAAAGTGATGACAAAGAGTTTGTAGCAACTTTCCATAGAAAATGTTGAACCTTCGGTGGAACTTTCAAATCCCAAATATTACTCCATTGCTGACCCATAAAGTTGGATGGCAGATTATTTGCATTGGACTGCTGAAGAAGTGAATGATAACATGATTTCACAGAGAAATTACCCGATTGTTCGAATCGCCAATAGATTTCATCACTTTGTTGTTGCCACGGGAGCTGAATACGTCTAATCAACTGTTGTTCGGCGGTATTGAATAGAATCCGCAACAGATCATCGTTCCATGAGTGCCCGTCCAACGAAATCAATATATTAATTGAAGCTTCTTCGAATCCCGGTGGAACTAAGGATTAGACAGTTGGAGCCGTGGCTGATGGAAGCCAATTCTCAAACCAAGTGCCGACCTTTAATCCATGTCCAATACCCCAAGCCATACCATACCAAACAATATCCTTCGAATTTCATTTGGTTTACGAGGAGCGTCAAATAAAGAACAATGAGGATAATACTTTGCCTTAAAAATGCGACTCATAAGCACCTCCGGTGATGAAATTAGCCGCCACAATTGTTTAGCTTAAAGAGCCTTATTGAACTCACGAAGACTTCGAAAATGGAGACCAACATTATCTTTTGGTTGACAAAGTCGTTCCCATCTCATCGAATGAATAGACAGCCCTTACCAATAGTTAGAAAATTTTTTATTGTATGAGATGGTAATTCTTATGCACCTTTTCCACAATAAAATTACATCTTAAATATCATTTAAGCTATTTAAACAATACTTTTTAACTATATCTTAATATCATGATGTTATTTATATGGTATTATTACTTGCCGGAAGACTTAGATATCATATGAAAAAATTTAGTTTTAATATTTTTTCAGAAAATCACGCACATTAATTTAACTTATGATTAGTTAATATTCGAAAATAATTTCAAAAAGTAAATTTACTTTATATTTGCCCAAAGTAAAAATAAAATGAATGAATTAGCATTATTTATATTGAGTATATACTGAGTTAAATTTGTTTTTTATTTTAAAAATTATAAATATGATTGAATAGAAAATGTACCGAATTATAATTAACTAACTAAATCGACTAGTATCTATTTAACATTTGACAATTTTAAAGTAAACAATTAATATAAACATATACAAAAATTTACAACTATGAATTTTTTTTTGACGAGAAATTCAATTTTTATTTTTCTTCGAGCATAAATTTCATGAAAATATACATTATATTAGTCGTGTGTATATGATTAAAAAAATAGATAATAGATATTGATATCAAGGCCCATTAGAGACCTTAAGACCCATTTTAAGGCCTACATCCTGTTTTAGAATAAGAAACATGCCTCAGCATAAACACGCGCCGAGACTAAGCATCGAATAGTAAAGGCCCTCGACGCTACCCATCGCGTTAAAGCTGAGACACCATCCCAGAACCCACGCCGACACTGACAGTTCTCTATCCTCTACCACATTAAATGCACTATCAACTGACAGAGATGAATCATTTAATGCTTCAACGGCGGACAAGACCCCCAAGCGGCTCGCCACGTGTGCCTCTTACAGCTGGGTCCCACACCACCACATGCAATCCTATAAATAACAAGACAATCTCGCACTGTAGAGGTAACTACTATCATCCTAAGAATACACTAAGACTACCCTTCCAAAAACGACTGACTTAATCGTCGGAGGGTCTTCGCCGGAAACACTTCCGGCCAGAGACTTGTTTTGCAAGGCACGTGAAGACTCGAAGGTTTGAAGATCACATCCAAGGGACATCAAATTTTCCGAGGGACATCAGAAACTTATTAAAGGTAGATATTAAAATGCTTTAAAATTAAGTATGCAAATATTTTTAAATGACTCACTTCTATCACAAATAACCCAAAAATCTGCCTCGTTGTTAGAATGCATGACATGTCTTTTTCAATTAATCAGACCTTTTATGTGCACATAGCAGTTGACTTTTATACTCGCTCATAAGCCTAACTTTGCTTCCCATTGACTTCCAGCTTGGTCAAAGCTGTAGATCTAACTTGTAAGAGCATTTTAGTTTTTAATGGATTCTACATGATGTAACATATAAAATACATATTCAAATTGATGAAATGGTAAAATAGATAAAATATATATAAAATGATACATAATAGATTATCTATTTAATGTGAATTATATTTTTCCAAAATAAAATAATTTCAAAAAATTAAATCAATTATACTTTCTTTCATTATTAAATATATTATAATTAATAATGCAAATTTCTATTTGATTATCTATTTGTTGAAGATGTAATAGAAAATGTCTAATATTAAATATGTTACATCATATAGATTAGAGATTATAAACAATCTAGTGTAGAGTTGTTCCGTAATTGATTATCTATTTCAATTTAGGTGACAACAGAAATAATATATTAGACGTACTATTAAAGATGCTCTAACTTAAGTTGTAGAAATTTGTTTTTTTTTCTTTCCAAAAAAAGTGCATACCAAAAATTTATGATCGCTGAAGAACACATATAGGGAGAAAATGTATAGTGATTTTGAATCATGCCACTATGAGTCTATGATTATAACGTTGCAACGATGACATTTTACAGTTGCAACGGATTGAGGGCTATTGCAATTTGTGGTCAAAACAGAATTTTAATATTTATACCAGCTTTATTGATATTATTTCTCATGCTACTAAAAATGAGAATATGCATAAAATAATTGGCAATGCTAGTGCATGCATAGTATTCAAATGTTGATTTTTAAGCAAAGGCTTCATCTTTTGCTAGTTAATTATTTCTTAAGTGATTATTATACGTCATTAATTTTGTTTATAAGTAACATTCACGTTCTTATGGAAATTCACCAACTATATTTATATATGTATATACATGTGTGTTTTAATAATAGAAAAAAATGCCATGCATAAAAATTCAATTAATCAAACTTGAATTATATAGCAAGTAAAGGAAGAAACTTAATTATGAATACATTATTATTATATACTTTATTTATACATGTATGTATATAATGTTTTCAAATTGTAAAGTGTGATTGACTTAGTTGAAAAAACAATATAGTACATCATAGTATTTTTATTAAAAAAAATTTGGTTTTGAACTTTGATCTCTCACAAAAGCCTTATACCTATATAACGGTGAGACAAAATAGTTATCCAAAATAATATCTTCCTGTAATAAAGAAAAATTTTTATGCTTTTTTTACACAATTACACTTAATATATTAAGTGAAAATGCTTACCCAACTTGAATATGACTCGAATAGGAGAACTAGACTTTGGAAATTTGATTTAATTAAACTAAAACATTGGTAATAAAAGAACATATTTTGTGACGAATGAAATGAAAAAACAATATAATAGTAAATGCACATAACACAAAGTGAGAAAGAAGAAATGTCCTTTAGCAAGGGAGGTGGATGAAGGCGTGAGAAACGCACTCACAACTCAAAGAAAAATGTTTAAATTATTTGGTTAAGTGCGTTTCCACCTTCTTCATCTTCTTCTTTTCCACTTTCCTTCCCTTTTCAGCCATTTTGCCCATTTTTATTATTCCATTCCTTCACTTTCTTCCCAAAAAACCAGCAATGGCTACCACAATTCCCAAATCCAAAAAAACCCATTTCTCCTCTCATTTCAACCTCTGCACTACTCTTTTCTTCATCGTTCTTTTCACTCTCCCCGCCCTTTTCCTCCTTCACACACCCCCTTCTTCCATCTGCACCTCTCTTTCCACCATTTCCACTTCCTGGTCTGGCGATCTCCGAGTCGCTGAGTTCTCCTGGAATCGCCTTTCCTTCCAAGAAACTCGCCCATCTCCTCTTCCTGTCAAGCTCAGAATTGCGGTGTTTTCCCGGAAATGGCCAGTTGGAACTACCCCTGGTGGAATGGAACGCCATGCTTTTACTTTGCATACCGCTCTAGCGAAGCGTGGACATCAAGTTCATGTCTTTACTTCTCCTGTCTATGATCCCTCGAGTTTGAACTCGAACTCGAACCCTCGAATTCATTGCCACGAAGGCGTGGAGGGCAGGTGGAGATATAACAAAGCTTGGGAGCTATTTGTGGAGGAAAATAATCGAGAACCGTTTGATGTTGTTCATTCGGAAAGCGTGGCTCTTCCTCATTGGATTGCCCGTGATGTTAAGAACCTCGCGGTTTCCTGGCATGGGATTGCCCTGGAAAGCTTGCATTCTGATATTTTCCAGGATTTGACTAGAAAACCTGATGAACCCATTTCGCCAGCTGTCAATAAGAGCTTGTATGGAGTCCTTCCGAAAGTGCTTAATGAAATCCGGTTCTTCCACAACTACAAGCACCATGTCGCGATTAGCGACAGCTGTGGCGAAATGCTAAGAGACATTTATCAGATTCCAAGCAAAAGGGTTCATGTAATTCTCAATGGTGTAGATGAAGATGACTTCCGGGAAGATCCGAAACTAGGGTCGGAGTTTAGGTCGAAAATCGGGATCCCAAAAAACACAAGTTTAGTCCTTGGTGTGGCAGGGAGACTAGTGAAAGACAAGGGGCATCCTTTGCTACATGAAGCATTTTCCAAGCTTATACAAAAGTACCCAAATGTGTACTTAATAGTGGCAGGGTCAGGGCCATGGCAAGGAAGGTACAAGGACTTAGGGGCACAAGTATTGGTACTTGGGTCAATGAACCCTTCACAATTAAGGGCATTTTATAATAGTATTGATGTGTTTGTGAATCCAACACTAAGGCCACAAGGGCTTGATCTAACACTAATGGAGGCTATGATGAGTGGGAAAGCAATAATGGCATCAAGATTTCCAAGTATAAAAGGAAGTGTAGTTGTTAAAGATGAGTTTGGTTACATGTTTTCACCAAATGTGGAATCATTGGTTGACACATTGGAAATGGCAGTAATTGATGGGCCTAAAAGGTTGAAAGAAAGAGGGAATGCTTGTAGAGAATATGCTGTTTCTATGTTTACTGCTCACAAGATGGCTTTGGCTTATGAGAGATTGTTTCTTTGCATCAAGAATGAAACTTTTTGTATGTATCCTTAGCCCTTTTGCTCTGTTGTCTGTCCTTATTGATTTTTTTACCTATCCATAACATAGTTTATTGTATCAACGTTAATTTAATTGATAAATTTTCTACATATGTCCATTGTCATGTAATGTCTTCCATTTTTGTAACAGGTATAACATTATTATAATATTTGTAAAAGTTATTTTACAAGGAATTCGAGCTTTTAATTTGGTGATCAAGACTAATTTTTGTTACGCAATTTTAAAACTCTCTCTGAAGCATCCAAGATTTTAAAGTGATAATTCCCTGGTACAATGCACAACAGTTATACGTTCATATGAATTTAAAGGAGATTACAATTGATTTTGTTTATTAATTAATTACCAATATCATTAAAAAATGTCATTTGCTGGAACTAAGAGAAGAGGAAGGATGTGGACTTGGGCCCATTTATTTAGGCCTTCGAACATTGTTGGGCCCAGATGGGCCCCTTTGCATCTTAATAAATAGTTGAAGATCAACAGTCCAAATATATATGATCATTCTTTGGGGTTCTATCCACGACCTATTTTCTGCAGCTGAAGACATCATTTCCAAAATCGCACTTAATTTTCAGCTTTGACTGAACTATGCTTTAATATATAGTAATATGACATTCCAAACTAAAGTTTATACATAGTCAGCATATTACCATTGATCACATACTATATATTTATTTACAATAGAGTAATTTGCATATTTATAAATAAGTACTCAAAGTATCCATATAACTCATAAAAAAATGCATTTCAGGCTTTCTTGGTAGGATTACCCTTGTTATGGCTTGAAGTTCTTTGATTAGCAGAATAAACTCCATTTCTCTTTGATTTTTGTGAGGGGGGCCATTGCCCACTTGACACAGCCATGTCCTTGTAAGATTCAAGAGCTTCAAGTGTCTCAACAATGGCTGGCATTTTGGGTCTGTCCTTAGGGCTCATACTAATGCACTGCAATGCTAATAAGGCTATTTGCTTTGCGCCCTTAACTGAATACTGCCCCGAAAGCCTTGCATCCATCACATACTGCAATCTCCGGCTACTTGTGAGGTATGGTTTAGCCCAATCAATGAGGTTTTGCTCACTCTTTGGCCTTAGCTTCTCCATTGCTCTCCTTCCTGTTAATAGCTCTAGCAGTACTACTCCGAAACTATATACATCGCTTTTTGTCGTCAAGTGCCCTGCATTCGTTCATGGCATTCACTCAACCGATATATAGCTATTTTTTATAGAAATAGTTATTAGTTACGAAATTAAAAAAATCCGTTTTTCACACTTGTAGACTTTATATTAGCATATTAATTTTACAATAAATTTATGAGTCGAATCATTTATAAATGAAAAATTTGTTGAAACGCAATAAACCTGTAGAGACGTATTCAGGAGCAGCGTAACCATAGGTACCCATGACTCGAGTCGTGACATGAGTGTCTGATCCTTCAGGACCCATCTTTGCGAGTCCAAAATCTGATAATTTAGCAATAAAATCCTAGACAAAACAGTAAGAATAAAAGGGTTAAATTAGAAATCTTAGGATTGATTCAGAGTATTTTGGCCTTTCCAACTAAAGTCAATTAGGCAGTTCTTAAGATGAGAAAAAACAGGGAATTACAGAATCGAGCAAGACATTAGAAGTCTTAAAATCACGATAAATGACGGGGTTTTCAGCACCATGTAAGAAGGCTAATCCCTTTGCTGCTCCTGTTGCTATCTTTAACCGTGTGCCCCATGGCAACACTGATATTCCTGTAATTTTCTTCATCATTATATCATAAAGTAACTAATATTTGAATTAAACTATCTAATCACCAGCGTGACTGAAAGTAGAAGGAACTTACTTTTGAATAAGTGATTTTCTAAACTACCCCTTGGCATAAACTCGTAAACAAGAAGTCGCTCGTCGTCTTCGCAACAATATCCGATCAGTTTTACCAGATTTGGGTGCCTTAGCTGCCCCAAAAGTATTACTTCTGCCTGCACAGTTCCAAAACTATGTTAATTTCTACTAATAAATTTGTATTTGTTTTTTTTTTTAATTTTTACCCTCACATTATTTGTAGTAATTTTAAGTTTTTGTTATCGTAAATACAAAAAATTAAATCATACAACTTAAAAAAATTAATTTGTTGTGAGTCAAAATATGCAGTTCATGATTCATCCGTTCATACTATAGTTATATTTGGTAGCATTAAAGTTGTGGACCCGTAACACAGAACTTTTGCCATGGTATTCAAACGGTAACATTCAATTTTGTGGACTATTTCCTATTTAATAATTATTTTTTGTTGTAAAAGAGTTTAATTAATGTCTGTGTAAACAAAAGAAGTATTACTTTAATAGTTTAATTACATATTTTGAGTTTGACTTTCAGCACATCCAAAAAGTCGAGTAGGATGGTAACAGGTCGGATTCGGATCGGGTCCAGTTTAGACCCCGCCTGGATCCGTTTCAATATATTGAACCCGGATCCGACCCAGATTCGGTGGGTCAATAGTTTACGGATCCGGATCCAGGTTCAAAACGGATCCATGTAATTAACATCAAATTTTTAGTTTCAACTTCCATACTTGTACATTTCACCTTATTTTAAATAGTTTACATGCCTATTTAATTGTGTTCATGCAATTGAATTTACGTGGATATCAAATAATATTAATTATTCAATATTTTCAGGGTAAATAATAAATAAAAAAATACAATTAATATTTAATTACGGATCCGGATTTCATTACCCGAACCCGGACCCGTTTCCTGGACCCGGATCCGACCGGTCTATAAAATTGAGATCCGAATTCTAAAACCGGATCGGGTCTGGGATCTGTTGCCATCCCTAGTCAAGAGAGACAGTCGCTCAAAGTTTGCTCTAAAGAGCAACATAATTGAAGTTCTAATTAAAGCAAAATTTAAAGACTATGCAGTGCTAACCTACTTATACATTTTTAGTTCAGTTTTAATTTAAATACTTTTTTTATGTACTAGTAACTTTTTGAATGTTTGACTTATACGATATGTTTTGTTAATCAGATATGAATTTGTACTATTTATTAGTTGCAGTACCAAAATTAAATATACTTGACAATTGAACAAGTCAATGACAAATAAACAATTTTAATATAACATACGTATAACGTTTGACATGCATAAATATAAAATTTTTTGAGTTGATATGTTAGAGTGACATGAACTATTTTCTTTAATTATAGTACTTTTGGTTGACTTGAGTAGTGATATTCTCAAATTAGAAGAAAATTTTGTTTAAAAATATTTTTCCTAAAAAATTAGTTAATTCCCTCCCATAATAAGCATCTTCACACTTTTTTTTTAGATAATGGTATTTGTTATTGTTGATGAATTTTCCTACTGTTTTGTTTCAAGAACAACTTCAAATAAAAGCAAAGCAAAGCAAAAGACAACCCATTGTTAAAAAATTCCAAAAGTACATGTCTGAATTTTTTTTTTGAAGGAGCAGCAGAAATTTAAAAAATGATTAGCTTATGGAAGTTGTTTGTTGAAGAAGTAATGTTGTTAGTTTCCAAGTGTAAAAAAAGAAGAAAAAAGAACAGAGTGACAGACCAGCCATTCACGGTGACCTTGAAGACCTTCAATATCAAGAAGCTTAACAGCAACAGGCTGAGGTTTCAAACCTTGTCTGAAATTCTCCTCAAAATACCCTTTATACACTTTCCCAAACCCACCTTCTCCTAGCAAGTAATTACTCGAAAAACTCTGTGTTATCCCTCTCAATTCCCCCATCTCAAAATCATACAAATCCCCTCCCAGCGTCTGTGCCAGATCTTCATTTATTCTTATCGACGAAGACCGGCTCAGATCGGAGAACGACAGCCTCCTAAACGAGTGCAATGGAGCTGCCGATGCTATGTTTTTCGACATTTCCGATCTCGATGTCCTGCATCTGCTTAAATTACCAAGTATGGTTTGATTCTCTGCTGAACAGCAATTTGCTGCCAATGGCTTCCATTGCTTTGATGTCTCTTTTTCTTTCATTTCTTTTGATTTGTTGCACCAGGCTATTTAGTATGTTTGTGTTGTTACTTAATATATAAAGGATGGAGTGTTTTAGTGATAATAAAGAAATATATTGTTTCCTCAACTGCCCTAACTACTCCTGTAAATGGGGTAGTTTTTCTTTCTTTTCTGAGAAAAAAAATGGTTTTGGCTTTTGTGATATGATTGTTTAGTTTTGGGTTTCACCTACGCCTGTGTCTTCATGCAGAAAGTGCCAATTTCTTTATTTGATTCTATAAGAATAGATTAATAGCCCTGTAAATGTGTTTGAGCATTGCACGCAATTTATTCAAGTTGATTTTGTTGTTCATCACACAAGAATCAAGACATGTATTAAACTCTCTCTTCCATCAATTATTACCCTGTAGACACCGTTGAACTTGGTTTAGGTCTGAATTGTCGAGTTCATTCCAAGTCTAGTAGCGAAGCCATTCTACAAATGGTTTGGTTTGAGCTAGTGTGTGATACATAAGATTTACACAATAAATTAATACATTAAATATATTATCAAAATAAAGGTATATTTATATCCTGTGTTTTGTGTTTTGAAAAATTACTTATACATCCCTGTATTTTGTCATTGTCATACTATAACCTCCTTGTATTTTATATTATCCCTCTTTGTATTGTATTTCTTAACATAATATATGTTTATGAACAAAAATTAGTCTTATATATCATATCGTAGAATGTTAAAAATTAAAATTATTCTAAAAAATTTTTTATTGTTATTTTTCCCGTGAGATCATACATTGAAAATTTATAAAAATGTCATATAAATTACAAAAATAATACTTTCTATGATTATAGACCTCATAATACTAACAAAATAAATGTAAATATATCAACAAATACTCATTATGTTAACAATTTTGATAGAAAAACATATAATTTAAGATATAAGGAGATTATAGTATGATAATGTCAAAACACAGGAAGATACAAGTAATTTTTCAAAACACATGAAGGTACTGATGTATTTGATCAAAACTCAGGGAAGTTATAATTATTCACCCTATATCGTATTATAGTTTTTTACTTGTTTTTTTAAAAACAGTGGTTTACTTAGTTAAACGCACATGTGCATATATATCAACGTTACATCAAAATTTAACATAAGAATAAACTAATATTTTTAATAAAGCATAACCCTGCACAAATCAATTATAAACATGTCAATATATATAATTTAAAGTGTTAACATGTTGCCGACTATCTAATTCTTAACATGTTACAATATTAATTTTATTATTTACTTTTAATATATATATATATATATATATATATATATATATATATATATATATATATATATATATATTCATCAGCTCAAGCTTGAGTTAACCCGTAAAAATATGCATTTTTTTTGGCTACGGTTTTAGTGATTTGGACTGCCATATTTTGAATGTCCAATATCAAGCTTTAAAGGTTTAATACATCGACATCTTTCTAAAGTTGGTTTAGAAAATCGGATGTTACTTTCAACTTTCAAAAAGATCAGTTACTTTTCTTAACTTGGTAGAATGGACTAATTACCCCCTTAACTTGGTAAAAATGCACCAATTAGCCCTCTCAACACCATGTGTCAGAATCTGGTTGGTTTGACTTTTCAAATATGTCATTTTTATAATTTTTCTCCCTCTAACCAGAAGTTGACACGTGGCATTGAGGGGGCAACTGATCCTTTTGAAAGTTGAGGGTGACATTTAATTTTCTGAGCCAACTTTAAGGGATGTTGATGCATTTGACCGCCTTTAAATGTATATCCGGGCAAGCTCCCATACCATTAAACATTTTAAAGGATTAAAGCAATCATTTCCAATAAAAACAGTATATGCATATAGTTTTTCATTGTCTAGGCTGGTATACCGAAATTTTTTTAATATATCAGACATATTATTTATTAATTTTCATATTACAAGATATATTCTACGGTTTCTTTGTCAAAAATAAAATCTTTAATACTTTGTCTCTTATCAGTGTTGGATTAATGATATGAAGATTGATTCAATGATGATAAGAGTAAGGGTGGGCATTCGATATTATCCGAACCGAACCGTGTTATCCAAACTAAACTACCGAATTAATATCAACCGAAATAATAATAAACCGAAGCATCTGAATCGAAATTGTTTCGGTTGAAATTCGGTTTACCAAACCGAACCGAAATTAAGGAAAATGCAAAACACTATGCCTATGCATATGCCCGATTTTGCAGCTGCTTTCCTGCTCCTTTACCAGAATAAGTAAAAGAACTGTACATTAATGAATTACTGATCTTTCCTTTATCCCGCCCAACAGTATCTTTTTTTATTATTTGTTTAAATGAACTATTTGAAGAAGCTGATTTCACCTTTATGTACAAGCAAATATTTATCTTCAAAGTGATGTTGGTTTAGCATTTTTATTGTCTTCAGTTTACGAGAGCTTTGACCAATCATTGGGTTTTGGCTTAAATTTTGGGATAGTTATACGTTTGTTTGTCCAGAGTTTCCTGAACTAAGGCTATGTGAATAAGCTCATTGAAAAATCCATTTTCTAAACATTAGTCTGGTGTAATTCTTTATATAATTGACTAATTGCAAATTAG
>CATIWQ010447947.1:0-12979 GCA_949673415.1 Euphorbia schlechtendalii | reverse complement strand
CTCCATTTAGTAGTATGGATCGTCTATACATGGATTAAGTAATACACTTTGATCAATCAATGACCAAGAAAATTAAATATACTAGGACTATGTATTTAACGTCTATATTGTTGTTATCTTAAGCAACTTCAAGTTTAAAATCAACATTATAAAAGCTGTGAAAATTGGGAATATATTAAATAAAAATGTAAAAATACCTTTTTTTATATACAGATTAATGGATAAGTTTTATGTTTATCACAAGATCAAATGTATCATTACCCCGTTTAATTTAATTCAAAACGTTGAATGTAATCCTCAACTTTTAAAAAGACCATTTACCCCTCTTAATTTGATAAGAATATACCGTTCCTCTCTCCCCAATGATACATATCAACTTTTGATTAGAGAGTAAAAAATTTTAAAAAAATAACATTTTTTAAAAATCAAACCAATCAGATTCCGGCACGTGGCAATGAGAGGGCTAAGTGGTTCACTTTTACCAAATTGAAGGGGATATATGATCCTTTTACAAGTTGAAAATGATTTCTAACTTTTATTACCAAGTTAAAGAAGTAATGACGCATTTGACATTTTCATAAATATATGATATTTATCATAGGAAATACTAATTTAATATATATCTACGGGTACATATACCGTACGTTGTTAACTTGGTATATATATGGAATTGATGATATTGATCTATGAGTAGGTATTTGAATAAAAATGTCAGGTCATTATTAGTGAAACAACACATACACAATATTGTGGATGGAATTCATCATGTCATGCGCAACTATCAAATGTTTTATGGCAAAAAATGATGATGGTGATTATGGCATCTCAAATCCACATAGCTCCCCACGATTGAGATAAAAAGTGTCATGACCAGTCCAATATTCTGGTAAGAGATTATACGTTTCATTGCATATCCATAAATATCAAGGTTGAGTCCACTTATTGCAATATTACAATCATGGTGATTTTTGACTCCATCATATACATTTTGCTTCTCATTATTCAATTGCTTTTGATTTTTCTAAACCCAATCTTAAAATTGATGTTTTTAATTGTTTTCAAGTAAAAAGGTTATTAAGAAAAAACTTCTAATTATTTTTTTATTGGAAATTCCAACTTGGTTCCTTTTAAGGATCGAATCCGTGACATTCATGAGTTAAGAAGTACTCCTATTATAATTTTAACCATTAATCTAAATCTTTGCATAATAAATCATACTAACAGTAAAAAAAATTAGTGTCACAATCAAGGCCGTCTCGGAAATTCTCGAGATCCTGAGTAAAAAATTGTAAATGAACCCTCATAGAAAGTAAGTATTTATAAAAATTTTAACGTCATATTTAATATTTCACCAATATTTATACACAACCAAAATTTAAATAAACTTTGATAAAAAATATATATTAGGTTTTAGGAATTCAATAATATTATTTGAAAAATATCTATCAAATTATTATATTGAATATGTGTTCTTAAGTTTTACAAAAGAAATTAAAATTATAAAATGAAATAAAAATGAATACAAGAATTATTTGATTTTGAGAAAACAATTATTTATTTAGAAAAAGTTAGTTATACGTTTTATTGGTTTAAACTAATTAAACTTTGAAAATAAACTTACTTAAGAAGTTAATGATTTGAATTATTCAAACTAAAAGTAAAATAATAAATATAAAACTCTTCATAACATTATTTTTGAGAGAGTTGAAAAAAAAAACAATTGTAGAAGATATTTTTTTAAAATACCGTAATAAAACCTATTATGAAAACTAACTTACATGTTACAAACTGGTTGATTTTATTTTAATAATCACTGTACACGGGAAAAATGAAACGAGTCTTTAAGGGTAAAAAAAGTCTTTAAGAGTAAAAAAATGAGAAAAAGAATTTAGTATAATAAGGAATGAGAAAAAGAATTTAGTATAATAAGGAAAAATGGAACATATAAAGAAAGCAAACTTAAGTAAGAAAGCAAACTTAAGTAAGAAAGCAAGGGGGAAAAGAGAAAAGGAGGAAAAGAAAGCAAGGGAAAAGAGATTTAAAATGTCATTGGTAGGATTGAACATGGACCTATAGCAATGTCGGGACACTCGCTCCAACCTACTGGAATGAATAACATTTATGTTATTTCTTTCACAGTATACTAATATATAATATGTTCTATACTCGAACTACACCTAATATAGAATTTTGAGGCTCCGGGAAACTTGGAATCCTGAGAGGTCACTCATCTTGCTCCTGTTAATGGTTGGCCCTGGTTACAATCCACAAAATTTTCTATAGAAACATGAGTATATAGAAACATGAGTTTGAACTTGTTATTTTAACAAACTACTTCCTTCCTTTTTTAATATTTTTTAGGCACTTTCTAAAAATTTTAAATGCTCGTCATTTTCAATTTTCAATGCAATAATTTATACATTTTTTTCATTTAACTCTTATTTAATGTACATTGTAATTGATAACAATAATAAAGTATTTAATCATTTTTAAAAAGAACAAAAGTCAATAGACTATACATGTATTTGTATTGTTTTAATTAATGCAGTTTTGATAGTAACAAACAACATTAAAAAGATAGATAATAAGAGGTGGAGTAGTATATAATAAACCTATGTAAATTTTTTTTGAAAGCATGTAATTTTGACATGGAGACGTGTAAAAACAATTCTAAATACTGGTTTTATGTATATCTAATTATTAAATACATGTTCTTTTCGGCGGAATGTCATGGGTTCCAAGCACACTATAATAATACATATATTTTTTTTTTTTTTTTGCAATTTTAGAGCAAGTATGTAAATTTCCTATAAAAATATATTATTTCTTAAAAAATGCATTAAGGTTTTGAAAGAATATTACTAGCAAGGTTATTTAAAATTGGTTGCAACATATTTTCTTCCTAGGGAAAGGATTTTTTAAAATAATAGCGTTATAGAAATACAGAGTAAGAGAAAGTGAGAAATTTTTTTTGAAAAAAATGTATAATGAGTCTTAACCGTCTAAAATAAAATAAAATAGAAGGGTGCAATTTATCAAAATTCACCCTAAGCTGATTTTGAATTTTGAAAAAATCCTTACCCTAATGTATGATTCGAAGCTTAACTATGGACGGTTGCTTACGAGTAGACCTGTTCGTCAGGCGGGCCGGGCCGGGTTCTGCCGGGCTTGGTGGGCTTTTTACAAAAAACGTTAGCCCAAGCCCGGTCCAAGCCCGTACTTTAGAACTTCGGGCTCGGGCCGGGCTAACAAGGTTATTCCCAAGCCCGGCCCAAGCCCATGAATATTTTATTTGTTATTAATATTTTTATGAAATTAATAGAAAAAATATAAAAAAAGTTAAAATATGTTTAAATTTTAAATATAATTGCATTGTTTACTTAAAATCTTTAATATTTAGTAACATTTATTGTAAAATCAAGTATAAAAATTTAATAGGATAAAATATAAAATCTTAAAATAATAATAAATTTAATGTATAAATATATAATAAATATATAAAATTATTCGTCGGGCCGGGCTCGGGTATTCATATAAAAACCAAGCCCGGCTTATAAATCTTCGAATTTTGACGGGCTCGGGCTCGAACCGGGTTTTTTAAAAAAATGTATGTCCAAACCCAACCCATGAAAACGGGCTAGGGCCGGGCCGGTAGCCCGCCCGCGAACAGGCCTACTTACTAGACCCTAAAGAATGTTGCGGGGGACAGCCTATATATTCTGTTTTATCTTTTCTTTTAATTATTCGGGACCACAAAAATCAGATATACTTTATTCTAAAATTTAGATTGAATAAGTCCAAATAAAATAAGGTCCATACGTTGGTATACTCAAACTCTTTGTATATTTATTGGTTATAGTAATTGCGATTCTTCCATATTATGCATACCTAATTCTTATTATAATCCATTAATTTGTTAAAATTATTGTTATTTGAGACTAATTATAACACTTGTGAAGGGTCATAATGTTATCCTATAATATTTCAACAAGTGAGTAGTAATACTTGCCCTTTTGCTACTAAATAACTCATCATAATCAAAGTAATAATTATTGTTTTTTTTTTTTTGAAAACCAAGTAATAATTATTGTAAGATTTACAAAATCTAAATATATATCATGGGTCCATTATTATGTAAAATCATACAGCGATATGCTTACGTGATTACATATGTATGTTTCTTAAACTGTTTTTTCAATTAGTATACATATTTATATTGTTTTAGTTATTGTCATGTATTGATGATAAGGATAGAAAGAATGATTACATAAATATTATATTTAGTAAGTTGCTTTCACTTATTGTCTTAGAGTTTTGGCTAGTTTGGTTTTGTTATTTCTATATTATTTATCTACTTTTGCAGAATGTACGTGTGATGAGAAAAAAGAAGAAAGAGTTTTGAGCAGTACTGAAAACCTACCTTAAACACACTCAATGTATGGGTAAAATTGGCTCGGGCTAGAGGTAAAAAAAATCATCTGAAGAAGTAAAAGGGCAAAAGTTAAATTTCTGGAAAACAAAAGTCTACACCGTATTTGTGTCTTATTTTAACTGGTCTTTGATGGGTAATCATTAAATTAGAATTAAATTGCCCTTCATAATTCCTTTTAAATTTCATTTCTGCCGTTTTATAATTACATTCATGCACCTTCCACCTTACATCGCTAGTTTCTTCTAAATTTATTTTTTATTTCACAATTATTTTTCAAAATTTTATTATTTTAATATACCATTTAAATATTTTTGTTTATCTCATTTTTATCTTTAAAATGTCATCTATTGTGACTGTTACACTGTTATATGTAAATTATATGTTTGTTATAAGTCGAAAAAATTCATATAATAGACATATAACAGACATATACTAGATATCCAACAATGTCAAAATAAAAATATCAATTTTGCAATCGATTATTTTTTTTACATGTTTTTAGGAAGTTTTTATTTATCTCATATCTATCTTTGAAATGTCAATCATTGTAACTTTCGCATGGTTATTTGTTTATTATATGTCGAAAACATTCACATAATATACATATACCATATATCTAACAAAATGGAAATAAGATATGAAAATATATATATAATCATACTTGAATTTGCACATATATTTGTTATCTGACAGTCGTATTATAAACATCTAACAAATATATAACTCTTCAAGCTTCATATAACATCATATAATAGACATTTTAAAATACACATTCAACATATAACAAACATATAAAAATGTGAAAGATACAATGGATGATCTTACGAAGATAAAAATGAGATAAACAAAAAACTTTAAAATGACATGACTGAAAATGAACAGTTTAAGAGATAAATGAAAAAAGATACAAAGTTAAAAAATGTTTTCATGCACAATATGAAAGGTGGGTTGGTATTTGAATTTTTGTTTGGAATGTACTAAAGAGAATATGAAACTGATGTTTTTGTAATATTATTAAAGTTGACTTGTAAAGGCGAATATGATCGAATAGCTCGAAAAACTTATTTTTTAATAGCTACTGGACGGCCCAAACCTTTACCCAAAGAGTTGGGCCTATAAAAGGCTTTTATTAATGGGCTGAACAGCCCTCCGTGATAAATAGGTAGTCTATAGCGACAAGAGGAAGTATCAAAACGACATCGTTTTGAACATCGTCTTCGTCTTTATTCTTATGCTTGGTTTAAAGCTTACTGCAATCAGTATCCATCACCTCAAATTAATTTATTCTCTTCCTCTACGATTCAGCTCACTGATCGGTTTTTATTCTCCTCTCTTTACCGGACGGAAGCTCAATTTGATAATCGAGAGGCTCATCGATTAGTCAGCAGCAAAATGTGATTAGTTTCCAGCTTCGTGATATAGTTTCATAAACTCGGTAAGCCCTCCTTTGGTTTAAGTTTAAGTTCTGTTAGCTTTCTGAATTTGACCGAGTTGTATATATGAACTAGTTTCAACATTCAATTGTTTGTATATATATTTTGATGCATCAGTTTTCGCAGTCCGTTTCTTGTTTTGGAGAAATAATGTGGCTTTCGTGTTTTTAGTGATGTATGGAACTAAACTATTAGGATAATTCAGTGCCCCAAATTGGCAAATTCCCGCTATTTAATTGTCCTGTTCTTATCATTCCTGTAAGTATGCTCCTGCTATTAAAGGATTGTAAACTGAATTTCGTATTAGTAAACAAGGCCAAATTTAGAGTAGAGAATATTATTTCAAGATTAATGCAAACTAGGGAAACTGATCCCAGTTGGCATGATTATTAAACTTATGATATCATATAGGTGCCTGTATGGTGCATTTCAAATCCTACTAAGCATGTAGTTGTTCTTTAATTGCTTATTAAAACTTATGTTTCGTGGCAGAGATGGGTAGATTAGCAGTTGCAATGACAGTGAGCTTGTTGGCGATTCCCACATCACTCCTCATCAATCAAATTGTATTTGTGCCTGAGCCTTATATGGTAACTGCTTTCCTACAAAAGCTTCTTTTTCTTCCCTTTTATTCAACTGAGAAACATATGTATTAATGGAAGCTCATCCATCGCAGGATGAAATATTCCACATACCTCAGGCCCAACAATACTGCAAGGGAAATTTCTGGAGTTAGAACCCCATGATTACTACTCCACCTGGATTGTATGTCTCATTGCCTCACAACAATTACTTGATATTTTTTCAGAGAGAGAAATAAATCTCTGTACCGTGATTCGTTAGCCACTTGGGCAAATAATCAATGGCAGTTTTCCCCTTCTCTTGGAAGCACTGAGGATAGTGATTTTTGCCATTCTTAATGTCATGTGCTTGATGCCTGTTCTTGTATTCTAGTATTTAGTTTACATGTTTGACCATTTTTCACAGATTATCGGGATGACAAAATTAATGTGGTGAAAATTTAATGCTTTCTGGTAATTTATTTGGTTAGATCAGATGATAAATGCAATCCAAAACTCTTGCAGGTACTATGTTTCACTTGTTTGTTTCTTGTGCTTGTTTCTTCGCTCTGTAAATCGGGCTTTGGCAGAATTATGCAGTACTATTCTGTATGATATAATCACCCGCTTGAGACCAACTCCAAATGAAAGAAAAGCAACATTTTTCTTTGTGATTCTATCCTTGTACCCTCTCCATTGGTTCTTTACTTTCCTTTACTTCACTGATATTGCATCACTTATTGCAGTGCTTGCAATGTATCTTGCATGCCTGAAGAAGAAATACCACCTCAGTGCATGGGTAAATTGATTTTCTTAATTCTAATCTCAATAATGAATTGCAATACATTTTTTCCTCATCATATGACTTGAAATGGATCATGGAATTCTTGAGTTGTTTTTTACTTGAAAACAGAGCTTCTTTTTTTCCCCTCCCTTCAAGCCTTTATAAGTTGAAAACATTTTTGTTTCTAGTGGTTTTTGATTTAAAATAGCATAGATTTTTTTCAATCATTTCAAGCAGTATGTAGCTCCTTCCTAACTCTGATGATTCCTGATGATTTTTTTGTGTTTCCATTTGATTTACTTCTATTTCTTGAACTCTTGGACATTAGATGTTTACCAGAATTTTAATAATACTTTTGAAGAGTTGGGTGAAGAATTATCTGGGGTTACTTAAATGGCAGAAATGTAACTATCAAAAGCATTAGATATAATTTAAACATTTGTTGAATTGCTATAGCACGAGCTCTCTAGAAAACATTCTAATGGTGCAGTCATTTTGTGTGGTCACCCTATAAGACTTTAAATTCAAACCTTTTGTATTTGAAAACTAATGGTCTCTTTATTTTTATTATGCAGGTAGGGGTTGTTGCAGTTTGCATTAGACAAACAAATATTGTGTGGATGCTTTTTGTTGCATGCACTGGAGTCATAGATATTACTTTGGCTCTTCAAAATAAAAGTGCCAAAGTCAATGAGTAGGCTCGAACATTAGAAGATGAAACACCCAAAACACTGTAAATGCCAGCAGCTTATATGCGGTGGTCGCTGAAAATGGCTCCTCAAAAACCCATTGTTCAGGTTTTACTTCCTCCTGGTATTGGTGGCATTTGTTGCTTTGTTCTTGGTACTACTTTGATTGCCTTACTCTGTTTTATATAGTCAAAGTTTGCTTCTGACTATCCCCTAATTTTGCAGGTGCAAAAGAAGCTCATGTGGTTTCTCCCCATTTCCGCTCTGGCAGCAACTCCTTTGCGTTTCTCCTTAGGACAGGTGGCACAATCATTCTGGAAGAACTGGTCCCTCAATTTTTATCCACTGCTTGCTGCACTTACCGTTGGCTTCCTTTTTGTGCATATTTTCAGGTAATCTCATTTATATTGCACGGTAAATTTGACCGGATAGCTTGACTTCCAAGTAATAAAATAGTTGTTTTGCTAACATTACATCCCTATCTTCTCGCTTACATTCAGCATTGCCCCTTCTATTTATGGCGAAATACATATTGATTCCACTTTATGCATTTTCATTCTTCAGCATATTGGGTTAGTTTCATCTCTCTGAGTCTTCATTGTTCAAGAGTTGGGCGTTTTTGCTTGAGAATCGGCTACTATCATTTATTTTTTGCAGGAAGATATGGGTGTTAGCATATTTCTTGGCAGCAACTGCAGTTCTAGTTCCGGCTCCGCTATTTGAGTTCAGATACTATACAATACCGTTTTGTTTCTTTATACTTGATTCCCATATCAGCGATAATCGAAGTTTGGATAGAACCCACACCTTCCACCTATAAATAGCTATTTCGAGGAATAGCAGAAAAACGAATATAAAAAGGTGGAGTGTTTGCCTAGTGCCCGTCGTCGGGATGAAATAACTATTCCGAGTTATCATACAACTCATGGAATAGCTTTTCCCTTCTCGAGAGGAGGAATAGCTATTCCATGAGTTGTATGATAGATAAGAATAGGTATTCCATCCCGACGACGGGATCTAGGCAAACAATTCCCATTTTTGCATTCGTTTTTCTCGTATTCCGCCAACCAAACGAGCCCCAAGAGTTTTGCCAATTTCTCGCTGAAAGCTTAAAGTTAATAAAGAGATGGACAAAATTCTAGATCAAATGGTCAAACGGGTCATCTCAAAAGAAAAGTGCTTTTTCCTTCCCTCAATTCTAAGTTGTAGCAGCCTGTGACAATAGAACAAAAAGCATATGGGGACAAAACAAATGTCTTACAATTAAATATTCTTTTGTTTCCATATTCGAATACCACAGAGTTCCAGCTAATCGTAAAATTATCTTCATGTGAATTTGGATGTTAGTTAACAATGTCAAAGACTAATCTGCCAAATAAACCTTTGAACCCAGAGAAATAACTTTATATTATAGGTAGACTAAAAACTTAACATATTTGTTACCAAATGAATAACATGTAATCTCTCTGTTTTTCCATTTAGTCTCTTTACTTGTATCATTGTTTTTCTTTTAGTTGTTAATTTTCAATGCAATTTTCATCTTTTTTTCTCCATTTTGCCATTGTATTAATTAGAAAATATAGCATATACTGATAAGAAAAATATTTTAGTATCGAAATGAACAGGATAAGGATGGAGGGGAATATAACGTAAGGATTAAATACACAACAAATATGTTATTCTGTCTGGAAAAAAGTAATTTTGGCTTAAAGGAGTATTTTGAGGAACCATTAATCAAAAAATGCTAATTTATGAATATTTATATGCCGGCCAAAACAACTTATAAACACTTATTAATCAAACCATCTTATCTAGTGATTAACACTTATTAATCTAACTATCTTTTTTAGTGATAAACACTTATTCATCTGATGACTTATATTATATTTTTAAGCACTCATAAGTTTTTGAGGTTTCGCTAAGTAAAAGATAAATTGAGGATTATTTGATGATAACTTGGAATGTAATTCATATTTGGTAGGTGATTTCGATAATTTTGCTACAAGTTATAGACATATTTTATTTAGGATACAACTATATCCTAATTTCTAACCAGGCGATGCAGGCCTAACAAGGATAAATATATGCAACTATGATTTATAATCCTAAATTATTTAGGATTTTCTCAATGCCCATATAAATGTGTGAAACCTCAAAGGTAAATATTTGATTCTAATTTTTAATCTCTTTATGAACTTTTCTTTAAATCTCTTAGTGATATAAGTAGAAGAGAGGATGCGCCGGTCACTCGGCTAGCCCCTCTAACAATATTTTTTGTTTTGCGCGTATTATTCTATTTTAAAGATTGAAGTGTTATTCAATTTTAATTTTACAATTATTCATTTAATTTTGAACAACAAAAAGTATCCCTTCTCACACCCTCTTGAGTAATTCCAAAATTTCTATAACTAATAAGCTCCATATAAATCATACTGACCAAACATTCCAATTGAATCAATTTCAAAACAGAATCCTTATTTTAAAACAGCACTAAAATTACCCGGAGTAAAAAAAACACCCCCCACGCGAAGCTTGATCATGTTGCAACTAGAGAGTATTCTCAATCCCATCAATTGTCAATCACCATTTGCATAAGATATCTAATTTATAACGTAAGAACAAACAAATAGCTAGCTAGGATTCTTGAAAAATAAGGTGCCCTAAAGTGTACAATGAAGGGGTAGGGGGGACCGAATGAGACGAAGATAATGTAGGAAACGTGGTCCAATTCTTAAGAAAGAAAACAGAAATAATGCATAAGAGATAACATGGATGTAGATGTAGATGCCTGCCCACTTTGCTTCAAAAACTGTTGGACACACTTGAGAATTTGATGCTCTCAGGACTTCTTTTTTATTAGATAATGTTCGTACCATTTTGTGAGAATTATTGCACCTTATTTTCAGCTTTTACCTTTCAATTATACATTCCAACTATACCATTCTTCTCTTCCAAATTATAATTCAAAAATATTAAAGAGGCTCCACCAATATATTAGAACATCGTTCATATTTTGTATGCGTAGATGTATATATGTAACTATTAATACACGTCAAATCTAGTTTCACTCTTTCCTTTTTTCACATATTATTCGATAAAATTATATTCTGATCAGATAAGATACTCCATCACCATCCCAATATGGATGTCATTTTAGCTTTCTGTATATGCACATATCAAGAAAATAATTTATATGTCTATAAAACAAATGTTTTTTATACAAAAGAATCACTTTATTAATCTGCATTTTAAAATATCCTTGTTTATGCTTTAATTCTACAAAATTTATAATAGTTGGAATACAAAAAAATAGAGGTTTTTTTATCGTTGTTTGTGAAAAGAGTAAATTATAAGTTTGTCTTATTTTCTAAAATGACATCAATTTTGAAACAAATGAAATTTTGAAACATATATATTCTAAAATTCTAAGTGTATAGTTCAAAATTGATGAAACACCTTTTGAAATAATTATATCTTAATTAAATAACTTAATTCTTAATACATAAATAATCAAACTCGAAAGCCCAAATGTTTAGGAGAGGCAATTATAATATATCATTCAGAATGTAGAATTCTGTGTTTGTAGAAGAAAAAACCTCATCGATTACTCATTTTTATAAAGAACATAATTCGTACAATTCTGCCATAGTGAATATATAAATGTATGTATCATTGTTATCTATTATTTACTGGAAAATAAAATTTGCGGTATATGTAATATTATTAATAACCTTTTCCTTTGACAAGTTATTAATAATAGACCTTTTCACGGTACCCGCCCGGCCCGGTCCGAGCCCGCTTCAACGGACCGGGTTTGGACATTCGTTTTTTAAAAGCCCGGCCCGAGCCCGAGCCTGAGCCCGTCGAAACCTGAAAATTTAAGGGCTGGGTTTGGTTTTTATATAAATACCCAAGCCCGGCCCGATGAATAATTTTATTTATTTGTTATACATTTATACATTAAATATATAATTATTTTAAGTTCCTATATTTTATCCGATTAAATTTGTATACTTTATTACAATAAATGTTACTAAATAACAAAGATTTTAAGTAAACAATGCAATTATATTAAAAATTTAAACATATTTTGATATATTTTATATATTTTTTTAACTTAGTTTAATAAAAAAAATTTATAACAAAAAAAATATTCATGAGCTTGAGTCGGGCTTGAAAATGACCTTGTAAACCCAGCCCGAACCCGGCCCGAGCCCGAAGTTTTAAAGTATAGGCTTGGGTTAACGTTTTTTGTAAAAAATTAACCAAACCCGGCCCGAACCTGACCGGCCCGCCCGACGAACAAGTCTAATTATTAATAACTTAACATTTGAAAATGCGAAGTATATCTTTTTCTGACAGAGCTTTGCAAGAAAATAGGATTTCATATTGAGCTCTAAACATAAGCTATAGGGATAGGATGGCTCCTTTCTTTTTGAAAAGAAGATATCTTATGTATTTCCATTTTCAGGATTAGGTGAAAAAGGTCTTCCCGTATAATCTTCAATTTTTCAAAATCTCTATTAGTCACTTGAATTTAACAAAAATGCATTGGTTTTCTCCATGTAAATCATATATCAGTTTTCTTGTTGGTTTGAATTTTTAAATATATTATTTTACTATTTTTTATCTCTACAATCAGAAATTGATACGTGATATTCAAGGGGAAATTAGTATAGTTCCACCTGGTTGAAGGGGATAAGAGAAGCTTTAAAAAGTTCAAGTGGTAGTTAACTATTTGAATCAAGTTCAGACAAGTGAAAATGTATTTAGCCTTAAAACAAACTTACACATGACATATAGGAATTGACTGCATCGTGATTGCCAGTGGTCGTTTCAAAACTTCTTCATCATCACTAGTGCAAAAAGAGCTTATAGGGTCGCACTATTTGCGAGGCTTGTAGAAAAAATCGTTGGTAAAAGTCTGGGCGGAGTTGACGTTGAGTATTGCGGACGGTTGTTACGTAACAACCGTCCGGAATACTATTACGGTGTGTACTAAAAGGAGTATTGCGGACGGTTATTACGTAACAACCGTCCGCAATACTAAATGGAGTATTCCGGACGGTTGTTACGTAACA
>CATIWQ010447931.1:0-15648 GCA_949673415.1 Euphorbia schlechtendalii | reverse complement strand
AGATTTACCTAGTATCTGCATTTACATAAAAAACAACTACATACCACGTGAAATCTTTTATATGAAGTATAAAAATGACTAAAACTACAGTGTTTATTGTATAAAATTAATGTGATAATAAGTGTAATTATACACTTATCACGCTCTTGTTATCACACATAACTTCATGGAATTTAAACTTTATACCATAATCTTCCAATTGGTGCTTAATCTATGGCAGTTTTGTTACGCAACTTCCTACTACGATGTACTCAGCACAACAGGAGTTTACTTCTTGCTATACCATGAGACAAGGCATTCTCCAAGGAAATGACATCCTCATGTGGTAATTTTTCTATCGAGCTTGTCTCTGCCATAGTCAACATCTGTGAATCCTCTAAGAGTAAAATCAGTACTATTAGGTACCACAGACCTGCATCAAGAGAACCTTGCAAATGCCGGAGAATCCTCTTAATAGTTGCCAAATGAGATTCTCTAGGGTTATCTTGATAACGAGCATAGTATCACATAACATACTGAATGTCAGGCCTACTAGTTGTAAGATAAATAAGAGAACTTATGATTCTTCTGTAGAACTTGTTGTCTACTGGTTTACCAATTTCATCCTTACTTAAGATAGTATCAATGGCCATGGGAGTGGACATTGGCTTCAAATGCTCCATATCAAACTTCTTCAAGACTTCTTTGGCATACTTCGCTTGGCTGATGAAGAATTCATCTTCACTCTGCTTGATTTGAAGTCCAAGGAAAAAGATGATCTCTCCCATCATTGACATTTCGAACTTGCTCTTCATCTACTTGCTGAACTTTTTGCATAACTTCTCATCAGTTGCTACAAAAATGATCTCATCAACATAGATTTGGACTAGCAACACATCTTCCTTTATTCGCTGGATAAACAGAGTCATATCTGCTTTCCCTCTTTCATATCTTTTACTGATAATAAAATTGTCCATCCTCTCTTACCAAGCTCTTAGAGCTTGCTTCAATCCATAGAGAGCTTTCTTTAGTTTGAAGACATGATCAGGATTCTTTGGATCTTCAAAGCTTGGAGGCTGGCAAATATAAACTTCCTCTTGAATGAATTCATTCAGGAATGTGCTCTTGACATCCATTTGAAACAATTTGAAGTTCATATGGGATTCAAAAGCACACAAGATTCGAATTTCTTCAAGCTAGTGTTATACATGATGTATGCCCTAAAGGCAATTAGGGCGATATATCTTTATTAGCTATAATGTACAAATGGTTTCAAATTATTATTAATAATAATTAAGGCATCTTTGTTACTTATCAGTGGTTTTTGTTTATTTATGTATCTCATTAGTATCATATATGTATAATATTAAATATGTATATTTGCATTGATAAGACAAAGTCCGTGACTACTTCATAGCCTAAAAGTACATGGACATAGTGGGAGTTATGTGGTGTGAGAACTGCACATACGTATTACTATGAATAGTCTGAATATCCCTAGTTAAAGTTTCATTGAGACTAGACATCAATGGAACGGATAGACTAGCATGTGTAGGCTTACTCCTTGGATTAGATCCAAGCAAACAATTTCACGAGCTGAAGGTGGTACCTTGAGTTAACACATGGATGTATTCGGGTAATACATTGGAGACCTCTATAAGACAGATACTTAGAAATAACTATATCCATGTGTTGGTGTCATGTCTTATTGCAGTAGCAGTACAAGTATCCTCAAACCTGAGATACTGGTTACCTTGTGTAGGAGTTGCTATACTTTGGGTCATACTTATTCATACCTTGGCGATCAGGATGACACGAGTGATTAAGGGTATAGTGATGATCACATGTTGGTAAGCCGAGTAGTCAAAATGGGATCCATCGCTCCTGATATAATGATATAATGGGAGATGTACCTTAGGACCCCTTGTTGAAGTGACACACTCATAAACCTCTTATCAGAGTATAAGATTGATAAAACGAGTTTCTAGTCAATCTTGACACATAATGGCCGAGTGGTGTTCTTCGTGAATAAGTCTAAATCTAGGATAGCTACGGCTAATACAATAGCTATTGTATTGGTTACTACTGCAGAACTAGATCTAGTCACAAGAACATGATATTCCTAGTATCGAGGGATCATACGCCTTTGCTAGAAAGCCCATTTGATCGTCCAGAGCTATCGGGTTCCATATCAGTCTGGTACACTGAGCCTAAAGGTTCCTAGATGGGAAGTTAAGTTTAGGTTAACCTCTAGCAGCTTTATACTTTAGGATCCTATGTGGTCACACACTTTGGGTCTTTATCGGATTAAGTAAAGAACCTATAGACTGGGTCTATGCTAAAAATATAAGTTGTCGAATTCGTTAGAAGAATTATTAATTGGTTGGACCAAATTAATAATTAAAGAAAATAAAGAGGAAATAGGGAAAAATTACACAGATCAGAGCCAGGGAATTTTTCCCATTGTGAGTGGGCCCCAAACGAACACAGGTTGTTCGAAGTGGGTCCTGCACAGCTGCCCCGCGAGCTGAAAAGCTCACGAACCACTAGCACTCAGTCAAGCCCGCACGCACTAGTGAGCTGCAAACCTGCAAGCATTGCCCATGGTAGCACTTGCGCAGGCCACAAGCATGGGCTTGCAACGGTAAGGAAAGCCCGTAAGGGCTTGCGATGCGTAACTCGCACGGGTTAGCCCATGTAGCTAACCTGATTAGGGTGGGATGGGAATATTCCCATCCCACCTAGTAATTGAGGTGGGAGTCTAACACTCCCCCTTTTCCCTATATATAGGCCTCTAGTTCCTCTTTATTGAACACACTTCTCTGTAGCTCAGTTTTTCTCTCTGAGTTCAACATCTCTCTCATCATTTGTTGTGCGAAATCGTCCACGAGTTTCTTCAAACAAACAAAGAATTCTTTTGAAGGCTCTTTCTAAAGTGAGCCTTCTCAGTTTATTTTTGGGTTGGTCTTTGAGTGATTTAGTAGTTGCTATTTACTAACGGATTCTTCCTCAATGAGGTTTTGGTCGATGAAGATTCGTGTGGATCAATCATAGAGGCTCTCCTAGTTTGGAAGCTCGTGCTTACAAAGTTCTTCTAAATTGCTCTAAAGGAACACTATCACCAAAAGAGAGAAAGCACGCATCAACTGGTAATGCTCTAAACTTAGATGATAGGTTTCTTTTATAAGCTTTATGAACCTAAAATCATCTATGGAACGTTTTAACCTAGATTATATCAATCATGGCATGCTTAGGAGATCCTTATGTTAATTTTAAGTTTTGAAATTCTACCTTGCAATGTTTGCTTGTTCAATTAATGTCTTGATTACCCAGCAGTGGTATCAAAGCCTGCCTTATGCTATGCATGATTGATAATAATGTGTAAAAATGTTGTTTTCTATGAATTTATTAAAGTATGTTATGCATAACTTAGGGTTCAATTCCTGTTATAGAAAATGATGTGATAACTAGATTAAGGTTTTGCTCAAACTTAGTCTAGGTTATTATCATATAAATTAGCAATGTTTTACCACATGTGTAAATGCTTTAATTGAGGTCGTCCAGTACTTCACTTAATTAAAGAATGAAATATTTAAATCATAGTTGTTCGTGGTGCAATGAATCGAAGTGCCCATGGTTATTTTGGCAAGGATTGGACTTGTTTTCTCATTCACTTCAAAGGAGGCCTCTCCTACCTGGAAATCTCTATCGATATTAGACTCAAAAGTGATTGCAAGGTTTTAAATCATTTTATTTTGAGGGTTATATTCGGAGATGAAGCCAAAAACCTTATTCCCCACTCTTCTACCGATAAGTTAAAAGTTCAAAATACGAACAGGTGTTGTTAGTACCACATATCAAAATAGAAAAATGGTGACCACTACAAGTATACAATTTTGATGTAGTTTTAAAAGATATCGATCCCACAGGGAAGGAACTAGTTCTAAAGACCAACAAGAGTTACGGGGTAAACGAAAATATGGAATTTTTATTGGAGAGGTTTGGATGATAGATAGATGAATGGATAGATGTATGAACATATTAGAGAAGATGTAAAATATAGAGATATTCCTACGAACAAGTTTAACAGAGAAAAACATGCAAACTCATCAAGAATATTTCATACACTAGATAACTTCAACAAATAAGATTCTAGACACCCTAATATTCAATAATTCACCCTAGAGCAACACATGAGATGACTTTTCTAAGTCTAGGGTAAATAAATTATGACACTTATAAGAACCTAGATAACAATATTAATATGCTTAGTATGGGTCGCTCTCACATAGCACATATTTAGCAAGTTACCACTTCAAAAATGTTGGTTCACTAAACAATGTTATAATCACAGATCCAATGATTATACACAATCTTGTTAACCCCGAAATCACTCTTAAAGTTAACTCGACAGCATATAACTTTATTAATATAAATGGTGCAAAATGAATTACTATGTTATGACATATAGTCATATCATAAACTTTGAAATAGAAAGTATAAGCAGAAAACAAAGTAAAGTTGTAAGGTATGCAAGTGAAAGCTAAAGTTGATAAGACCGTATCCACTCTTTAATGGGACTTTGAATCCGGTCTCGACTCGTACAGAACCTCCACTTGGATGTTATTCTTTATGAATCTCCAATAAAATAATGTTGAAGAATGAAAACTTTTATTGATAAGTGCTTTGCAATTACACTCATACAACAAATGCTCGAATTTGTGTAGAAATATAGTGATCGAAATAGGAATCGAATCACTTATACATTTTTCTCGCTAAGACTTTTAACATAGTGAAATGTAGATATTTTCACTCTCTATCTATACACGCACACTAACATTCAATTCCTATTATTCATGCCATAAAACCATGCTACGAAATTGGTGGGTCTTGAACCCTATTTATAGAGTGCGAAGGGTTGCGTCCATCCAAACAAAGAGTCATGTCCATTGGTGAAGAGTTGCATCACTTCATTTTTATTGGATGCAAAGATTCTTCCTCATCCACAATGGGAAGGCACATTTTCATGATTGGTTAACTTCCAAAAGGTGTCTTTTCGATTGGTAGTTGATGGCGGTTGATCGTTCTTATCCGGCGGTTGAAAGAAGAGAAGAGTTGACAAAAAAACCATCAAGGTCGCGATCGCGAATGTATGTTGCAACCATGAATACTTGGTTGGCAACTTTCTATTGTGAATGTTAACAAGTCACGACCGCGATATATTTGTCTTGATCATGACATGTTTTTTTTCACATGATTCCTCTTTGCAATTTCTACCGATCTTTGAAATCTTCGATCCTTTGCCAATTCCTTAAGTTCCGCGCATCTTTTTGCACCTTTTTCACTCTTTTTCCATAGAATTCCACTTTTATTCATTTTACTTCCAAGATTTACCTAGTACTTGCATTTGCATTAAAAACAACTACATACCACGTGAAATCTTTTATATGAAGTATACAATGACTTAAACCATAGTGTTTAATGATTAAAAATATCATGATTATAAGTGTAAATACACACTTATCAAAAAGTGCCCAATGGGACTTTTATGACTTAGTCGATTTCTTGTATGGGAATTAGATTCCACATATGGTTTTACAAACATGGTTTAAGTTGTTAAATTAAAACTTATAGACATAGGTGCAATGACTTAAATATGGGCCTTGTTTGTTTTGCATGCTACATGGAGTCTTGGCATAATGGAATGACTGTGATATACCAGCCCCGAGCATGTTCCCTTAGAGTTAATAATTCCAAATAGCCCGGAGTTATTATTTTCATAATCATATCCATCGTATAAGACCTAGACTAGGGCGAGACCAGCGGTACCAATAAAATCCCCACAACAATATTAAAGTGGTATATAGTCTTCCCATAATAAGTCGTGATACAAACCTTATTAACAGATGTAAGCACATGTAAAACATGCATTCCCTTAACATGTGTTAGGCTATAAGACTAGATGGGGTTAAAGCCTTAACCAAAATGGGTTAGTTGTCCATATTATTAGATCTAATGCCTTGGAGACACATTTGAGGAGTTGTACAATTGGATACGCACATCTTGAGAAAGTGAACTCAAATGGATTAGCAGTTGCAAGAGATGTAAATGGACGGGTTACAACCATAGTTGTCTTATTATGGCTTGACTTGCGATAGTGGGGGTCATGATTAGTGGCTATGGATGCTACCTATTAAGGAAAATTGGTTCAACCACATTTCCTGAATTTAAATAGAAGGGGGCTATTTGAATGTCGAGAAAATAGTAGGAATTATGTGTTTAATCAAATACCTAATATTAAATACATGTACATATACTAATTTCTAAACAAATTCTATTTTATATCTAGGTTGAACAATGAATCCGAACATAAGTCTCCATCCGATACATGACAGGGATCAATTTTGACGACTTGTTTAAAGCTTTCAGAAAACAGCTTAAGGAAAGCTGCATGGATTATGTTCTAGATAATTTAGAACCAGTCAATCTTAATGTTGAGGCTTATATCCAAGAGAAAGAAGCATATCTTAAGCACAAGAAGTATGCTTTCATGGTGTCACTAGTGATGCTCGAAACTATGAGTTTGAAGCTTAAGAAACAGTATGATGGTATGGACCTAAAATCCATGCTGATTCATCTCAGAGGACTTCATGAGGGTATGAAAGTTGAATGGAATGAAATATTGAGATTTCTCTATAACTCTGGGAGAGATGATGGGATCCTGGCTACTAAGTGATGTATAGAATACTTACAGTATTCAAGGAGATTAGCTCAGATAGGAATCGACACAGATTCCAACCATGACATACATCTTATGATAAAAAGTCTATTTGATAAATATTCGCCCTTTGTGAAAGATTATCTCATGTCAAGGAAGACCAACAAGACATCTGAGTTTATCAAGAAACTTAAAAGTTTTGAACAAGGTCTAAGGTCTAGAAGAACAGGTACCTTGGCAAGTAGAATTTGCGTCAAAGGTAAAGGTTTAAAACCCATCACAGGAAGGTCAAGAATGTGGTTATTGAAAAGGATAAGCCCAAAGGAATATGTTTCATCTGCAGAAGGCCTGAACACGGGAAACATGATTGCAAAGCTCTAATTTCTGAACAAGTGAAGATGAAGCCAGGTGAGGCATTTACTTCAAGTATGCTCAAGATAGAGAGTTTCTCTACAGTTCCCTATGAGTCTACTTGGGTATTAGATACTGATTGTGGTACTCATATCTGTAATTTTGTTCTGGGATTGCAGAACAGTAGGAGGCTTGCAAAGAGGGAAATGGACCTAAGAGTTAGAAATAGAGCATAGGTTATTGCAATAGCTGTAGGGACATATAGCCTTCGTTTTCCTAGTGGCCTAGTTTTAGTTTTGAACAATTGCTATTATATTCCTGCTGTCACTAAGAATATTATTTCTGTTGCACTTTTTGAAATAAAGGGATTTGAAATTTTATTTTCTAATAATAAATGTCAAATTCAACGTGATAATGTTCTTTATGCTTGTTGAATATTTGTGGATGACATTTACATTCTAGATACTAAAACTGAAAATTCTAAATATGAACATTGTTAAGAAATCGTGATTAGATAATGAGGAATCCTCATACTTATGGCACTCTCATCTAGGCCATATAAATGAGACTCGCTTAACTAAGTTACACAAATGTGGAAACTTAGGCCTTAAGGAATGGGTGTCCTATAGTGCGTGCGAACCATGTTTAAAGAGAGATAACTAAGAAACCTTTCAAAGGAAAGGGACAACATACCACTAGTACTTTGGAAATAATACATTCCGATGTATGTGGTCCAATGAGTGTTAAGACACATGAGAGTTTTGTCTACTTCATAACCTTTATTGGTGATTACTCGTGATATGGTTATTTGTACCTTATGAGGTACAAGTTTGAAAGTTTTGAGAAATTCAAAGAGTTTAGAACTGAAGTGGAGAAACAGTTTGGGAAAAGTATCAAGACCCTTCAATCTAATCAAGGTGTTGAATACTTAAGCTAAAAGTTTCAGGATTATCTAAGGGATAATGGTATTTTATCCCAATGGACACCTCCTTAAACACCCTAACACAATGGAGTGTCAGAAAGGAGGAATCGAACCCTACTCGATATGGTTCGGTTGATGATGAACCAAGAAGAACTCAGTATATCCTTTAGGTGTTATTCACTTGAGAGTATAATTTATATTCTAAATAGAGTACCCTTTAAATCAGGTTATCAAACTTCACATGAGTTATTGGATGGTAAGAAACCCACTCTTTCTCACTTGAGAGTTTGGGGATGTCTTGCTTACATAAAGTGGATGAGTTCTAGAAAAGCTAAGTGCTAAGTCTGACAGGTGTCTGTTTGTAGGTTACTTTAAGGAGACTATAAGGTATACCTTCTTTGATACAAAGGAATAAAAAGTCCTTGTTTCCAAAAATGTTCAATTCCTCGAGAAGGAGCATATACCTGTGAAAGATAGTGGGAGCAGTCTTGAGCATGGAACAAATAGATAGTAAACTGATCATACCTACACCTGTTACACAAGATAGTGTAAGCATGGAATAACCTATTATAACACTGACATTGCATAGGTCAGGATGGGCTCTAATCGCTCCCGAACGATACGAGTTTCTCATCACTAATGATAAACATCTCTTCCTTATGGAAGCTAATGAGCCTAAGACTTACATGGAAGCAATGGAAGGCTCAGAATCTGATAAATGGCTTTCAGCCATGAGATTAGAGATGGACTCCATGTATGAAAATCAATTCTGGAGCTTAATTGATTCTCCAAGTGGGATTAAGCCCATAAGATGCAAGTGGGTTTTCAAGAACAAAACCGACATGGATGGTAACATAGTTACCTATAAAGCAAGGTTGGTTGCAAAAGGGTATAGTAAAAAAGAAGACATTGAATATGATGAGACATTTTCACCTGTGGCCATGTTGAAGTCTATGAGGATACTCCTTGCCATCGCCTCTCATTACTATTATGAGATTTGGTAGATGGATGTGAAGATAACATTCCTTAACGAGAATCTGGATAGGGATGTGTTTATGGCACAACCTAAGGGTTTTACATCCAAGGATGGCTCAAAGGTATGCAAGTTGCAGAAGTCCATTTACGGATTGAAGCAAGCATCGGGGAGTTGGAATATTAGGTTTGACAAGATAATCCGAGATATTGGTTTTGTGTCAAACTCTAATGAGCCCTGTGTATATAAGAAGGCTAGTGGGAGTGTGATCGTTTTCCTTGTATTATATGTCGATGACATATTATTAATAGGAAACAATATTCCTTTTCTTCAAACAGTTAAGTCATGGTTGTCAAAGAAGTTCTCCCTGAAAGACCTTGGAGAAGCAGCTTTTATACTTGGTATAAAAATCTACTAAGATAGATCTAGAAGGCTGCTAGGTCTTTCGCAAAGTACATACATAGACAAGGTTTTGGCTTATAGCTTTAACCTTGAGTAATTAAGAAAGGGGTTATCTCCCAATGTCTCATGGGATTAACCTTTCTTAATCTGAGTGTCCAAGAACACAAGAGGAGAGACTACGCATGAATGGAATACCCTATGCCTCGGCGATAGGCTCCATCATGTATGCTATGGTATGCAATTGGCCTAACATCTCACTTGAGTTGAGCGTCATGAGCAGATTTCATTCTGACCCAGGTGAGAAGCACTAGATGGCCGTTAAAACTGTCCTCAAGTATTTACGTAGGACTAAGGGTTTTTAGTATATGGAGAAGGTGATCTCACTTTAAAGGGATACACTGACTCGAGTTTTCATTCTGGCAGGGATGATTATAAGTCTTAGTCAGGTTATGTGTTTATGTTAAATGGAGGGGCAGTTGTTTGGAAATGTTTCAAATAGGATACGACTACCGATTCAACCATAGAATCTGAGTACATAACTACTTTAGAAGCGGCTAACCAAGCTATTTATCTTAAGGGATTTATTGGTGATCTCGATGTGGTTTCCAGCATTGCAAATCTAATAGCATTCTATTATGATGGGGCTATTGCATAAGTAAAGGAACCACGGTCTCATTAGAAAAACAGACATGTACTTAGAAAATACCATCTCATTCAGGAGATAGTAACCAAGAAAGATATAAATTTAGAATACATCCTGATGGATTAGAATCTAGCCAATGGGCTAACTAAGTCATCTACTCAAGTTAAACATGACCAGCATGTTAACGAGTATGGCATGAGGCACATGGGCAATTGGCTCTAGTGCAAGTGGGAGATTGTTAGACATGATGTATGCCATAGAGGCAATTAGGGAGATATATCATTATTAGCTATAATGTACAAATGGTTTCGAATTATCATTAATAATAATTAAGGTATCTTTGTTGCTTATCAGTGTTTTCTGTTTATTTATGTATCTCGTTGGTATCATATAGGTATAGTATTAAAGATGTATATGCGCATTGATAAGACAAATTCCATGACTACTTCATAGCGCAAAAGTGCGTGGACATAATGTGAGCTATGTGGTGTGAGAATTGCACATACATGTTACTATGAATAGTCTAAATATCCCTAGTCATAGTTTCATTGAGATTGGACATCAATGGAATGGACAGACTACTATTTGTAGGCTTACTCCTTGGATTAGATCCAAGCAGTCAATCTCACGAGCTGAAGGTGGTACCTTGAGTTAACACATGGATGTATTTGGGTAATACATTGGAGACCGCTATAAGAAGGACACTCGGAAATAACTATCTCCGTGTGTTAGTGTCATGTCTTACTATAGTAGCAGTACAAGTATCCTCAGACCTGAGATACTGGTTACCTTGTGTAGGTAACTAGTATCTCAGGTCTGAGGATACTTTGGTTCATACTTATTCATACCCTAGCGATTAGGATGACACGGGTGATTATAGGTATAATGATGATCACATGTTGGTAAATCGAGTAGTCAAGATGGGATCCATCGCTCCTGATATAGTAATATAATGGGAGATGTACCTTACGGCCCCTTGTTGAAGTGACGCACTCATAAACCTCTGATTAGAGTATAAGATTGATAGAATGGGTTTCTAGTCAATCTTGATACATAATGGATGAGTGGTGTTCTTCATGAACAAGTCTAATTCCAGGATAGCTACGGCTATTACATGAGCTGACACTTAATCTGATCTCAATAAACTAGATGGTACTTATCCTAATGGAAGGTGTGTATTGTAATGGTTACTACTGCAGAACCGGATCAACTAATAAGCACGTGTGATCGCAAGATTTTGACTATACTCGTTCTGATAGGCTTAAATTCGGTAACGGTGCCAAAAACCTTGTTCCCCACTTTTCTACCAATAAGATAAAAGTTCAAAATACGAACAGGTGTTGCCAATACCGCTTATCAAATAGAAAAATGGTGACCAATGCATGTATACAATTTCGATGCAGTTTTAAAAGACATCGATCCCACAAGGAAGGATTTTGGTTCTAAAGACCAACTAGAGTTACGGAACAAACAAAATTAGATAATTTTATTGGAGGCTTTGGATGGTAGATGGATGAATAGATAGATGTATGAACAGACTAGAGAAAATATAAAATATATAGATATTTCCTAAGAACAAGTTTAGTAGAGAAAAACATGCAAAATCATCAAGAATATTCCGTACACTAAATAACTTCAACAAATACGGTTCTAGATGCCCTAATATTCAATAATTCACCGCAGAGCAATACATGAGATGACTTTTCTAAATCTAGGGTAAATGAATTATGACACTTATAACAACCAGGATAACAATAATACTATGCTTAGTGCGGGTCACTCTCACAGAGCCATATTTAGCAATTTACCATTCCAAAAATGTTGGCTCACTAAACAACGTTATAATCACAAATCCAGTGATTATACACAATCTTGTTAACCTTGAAATCACTCTTAAAGTTAACTCGAAAGCATACAACTTGATTAATATAAATGACACAAGACAAAATACCCGTTATAACACATAGACATATCATAAACTTTGAAATAGAAAGTATAAGCAGAAAACAAAGTAAAGTTGTAAGGTATGCAAGTGAAAGCTAAAGTTGATCAAACCGTATCCACTCGTTTAATGGGAGTCGTCAATTCCATGATTCTTGTGTCTACTTTAAATACGGTGTCTATTCTTACAGAATCTCCGCTAGGATGCTATTCTTTGTGAATATCGAACAAAAGAATGTTGAAGAACGAAAGCTTTTATTGATAAGTGCTTTGCAATTACACTCATACAACAAATGTTCAAATTTGTGTAGAAATGTAGTGATCGAGATAAGAATCGAATTACTTATACATTTTTCTTACTAAGACTTTGAACGTAGTGAAATCTCTATATTTTCACTCTCTAATGTGTATTACACATACTATCATTCAACACATGCCATATGTTCTACGAAAATGGTTGATTTTGAACCCTATTTATAGAGTACGAAGGGTTGCATCTATCCAAACGAAGAGTTGTGTCCATTGGCAAAGGGTGCATCACTTCAATATGATTGGATGCAAAGATTCATCCTCATCCACAATGGAAAGGAACCTTTCCATGATTGGTTGACTTCTAAGGGGTGTCCTTTCGATAGGGTTGATGGTAGTTGGTTTTTCTTATCCGGCAGTTGGTAGTTGAGAAGAGATAACAAGTAACCATCACAAGTCACGCGTGTGAATCACATATCGCGATCGTGACTATTGATTTGTAACTTTCTACTTATGAAGAGAGACAAGTCGCGATCGTGAATTGTGCTTTTCTTCATGTTTCTTCTTTGCAACTTTACCAATCTTTGACAACTCCGATCCTAAGCCAAATCCTTGTGTTCCACGCATCTTTTTGCACTTTTTTTTCACTCTTTTTATATAGAATTCCATCTTTGATAATTTAACTCCCAAGATTCACCTAGTTTCTACACTTGCATAAAAAAACTACATACCACGTGAAATCTTTTATATAAAGTATAAAATGAAACAAAACCATGTCATTTTATAAGTAAAATTATCATGATAATAAGTGTAATTACACCCCCACACTTAACTTTTGCCTTGTCCTCAATGTAAAATCAACTGAAGTGTATAAAATAGGAATTCAAGTTCGTACCTCATTTGGTGAAAGACTATCGTAGTGAGTATCACATTCCCACATTGCATAAAGTTCAAGTAAAAGTTCAAAATTTCCCACAAATTAGTAATGTGCCATTTATATAGCTCAGTTGCATACCTTTGCTCTTAATGGAGTGTCAACCGAATCGCATCTTCATATAAGTGTTATATGCTTACTCGAATATTTCCTTCTCTTAAGCATAGTATAAAGTATGAAGGACAAAGGGAGCACACTTTGGAAAGTTTTGATCTCAAGGCATTTTTAGGTAACCTAAGATGCTAAAACACTCTTAGTGCTTGCATTTTATGCTCTATACCACTCTCCCCTTTTTTTTAGTGGTTGCATTTTATGCTCCATACCACTTTCTCTCATTTTTTTCTTTTAAGCATATGTTTTTGAAGTACAGATTCATACTTTGCACCCATTTTTCATGCTATGCTACTTTTCTTTTTTCATTCATTGAATGGTTGCAGTTTCTGCTCTGTACCATTCCTCACCTTTTGCATAACTCATTGGTTATCCTCTCTTTCTTTTGATTTTTCTCTCTTAATACCCTTATCCTTTCTTGATCACTTTCAAAGTATTATGGCTATAGTTTCCCAACACTTTAAACAAACTCAATACTTATAGGACGTATTCGAGAATAGCATATAAAACTCATAGTAAGAACCCTACTAGATATTACTCCACTACTAACTTATCGGTAGTATTAAACTAAAACTATATAACTAATATTAATTCATGTTACATTGAAATATATATCGAAACTTACTTGGAATGTTGCTTTGAATCTTACTGACAACTAATCCTTGCTAAATGCTAAATGTTGTGCCAAAAGTGCTCACACTCTCAACGTGTGTTCAAACTCGAAACAAAAATTTTGTTCGAAATTTACACTAACACAAACTTGTAATACCTAACACTCACAATAACCTTGGAACATATGTTAGTATAATATAGGTATGGATAATGTATAAAGAACAATATATCAAGAAATTTTTTCATATTCTTCAATTTTTTTAGTTTATTTAATATTTTTGGATTTTTGGAATTTTTACAAATAGCCCCCCACACTAAAGAACACAATGTCCTCATTGTGAGACATTTAACTAAAACATAAAATCTAAAAACTAAAAACAATCAACTAGTCTAAAAATTTGAAAAAGAAAAGTAAATAAAGAAAAGAAAAGAGTAAACCCATTCATCGAGAGGTGAATCTAGAGGACTAGGAGTAAATTGATAATTTTGTTTTCTAAAGAAGGATAGTAATTTTCGAAGCATTGATTTATTACTCTTCTTTAGAATCTTCATGTCTTTCTTCATTTACTCCAAGTTCCGCTTGGCAATTGTCTAATTTTTGTTGCATACTCACCTTCCAATCTTCTGGAGCTTCGTCTTCTTCTTCTTCTTCTTCATCTTCTTCTTCGATCATCGAAGCCTTTCTAGGACGACGTCTAGCGGTTAAATTAGATGGGGCAACGGAAGAATCTTCATGAGTCGAGATTAACTTTTTGGTACGGTTGGAGTAGGAATAGAAAGAATAGACACCATCATTCTCTTATATAAGTCTGGTATTCTTCAAATAATTCCCATCCATATAACGAAAATACTCACCCGGTTGTTGAACATAGGGGAGTTCGTTTCTTGCACCCAAGATAATAGCGGTGATAATTTCTACTGCCCCAATCTTGTTCCTCATACTTATAGAATTCTTCTTCATCATATTCTAAATAATATTCATAAATTCTACTTTTTGCTTATTCATCGCACAAGAAAGAACAAACAAATCTCGCTTTTGGACTTTGGTGTTCTCTACTCGATAAAATACCAAAGTGGAAAGATATTTGTATAGTAGAAGAATACAATCATCCTTAATAAGTTTATTTGGAGAATTTTTTGGGTCAAAGGTTCTCTTACCCGTTAAATTTGCCTAAACTCGATTCACTTGAAAAGAATCCATCATGCTCGATGAATTTTCAATTTCGAACCCAAACCAAGTACCCATCATCTCCCTTGTGACGGTGTAATGTTTACCTTAGTTGCGAAATTGAATCACCCTCTTCCTTTTATCTTCAAAATTGAATTTCACTAAACATTCTAAAATCCAATCATGATTTTGTGGAAATCTGATTCCCACAAACGTGCTCAAACTAAGATCAGCAAGATACATCCCCATTTGCTCATGGAGGCCCATTGTCTCCAAGAAAACCATATCATGAAAAATCATACCGCTGATTTCTAACTTGTTAAGAATTTGGAATCTTTTTCCTTCTTCCCTTGTATGAATCAGAATAGGACATCCGAAATCTTGCTGATAATTAGGGATTTGTCTTCTATTTGCTACTACCTTAACATGAGGCATATTGGTTTTGAAGTAAAGGTTGAAAGAAAGGTTTTGAATGTAGAAGATGATAGATGAAAGAATCTAAACTTTTGTAAGCATTGTAGAAGGTTTTAGTGGTCATGGATTCAATCTAGACCTTTATATAGAATTCTAATAGGTCATCACTAGTGCAGAAATGGCTTTTTGGGACGGTTATTTTTGGCTTTTCCGGACAGTTTTGAACCGTCC
>CATIWQ010447867.1:0-27094 GCA_949673415.1 Euphorbia schlechtendalii | reverse complement strand
GCCACAGAAAAGGAAATGTAAGTAGTTCTACTAATGGGCAGCTGATACAAATCCAGTCAATCAAAAACCCCCAAAATCATTACTTGCTCAAATGGGTAAAAACTGCAACTCACATGCTCCCTTAAAGTTTCTTCATCTGGAAAATATAAGTGATATCAAGGCCCATTAAAGCCTCAAACCCATTAGAAGATCCAAAAACTACATGGGCCAAACAAATGTACACCTCGGCACCACTACGCGCCGAGACCATGTCAGCACGACATCTCACCGAGGTATAGAACCAAATTAAATAACCTTCGGGGTTACCCACCGCCATTTCGCCGAGACATCACCCTCAGAACCCACTTCTCTGACGTTTCTCTAGCCTCTGCCTCATTAAATGCATTACCAACTGGTAGAGATGAATCATTTAATGCTCCGACGGCGAACAAGACCCCCAATCGGCGGGCCACACGTGTACCTCTTACAGATGGGTCCCGCATGACATCACTACACACAAATCCTATAAATGGTAAGTCTTCAACTGGAAAAAGGGTAAGTAATCATTAAAAACTTTACTAAGACCCCTTTACTCTGACCACTAACAAGACCGTCGGAGGATCTTCGCCGGAAACACTTCCGGCCGAAGGTTTGTTTTGCAGGATCTTTGAAGACTCGGTAAGTGGAAGACCGCCTAAGAAGGACATCAAAACCTAAGAAGGACATCAAATTTCGCCTAAGAAGGACATCAAAACCTAAGAAGGACATCAAAAGGCGACTTTAAAAGTATAAAGATCACATAGTCTATTTATGATATTCGTGTTAAACGATGTGAATTTTCTTTAATCGGAAGACTAATCTAAGGAAAAGGTACCAATCCTTGGAAAGTTGATGATCTAAAGAAACAGTTAACAAGCCTCCAGGGTTTACAGAATGAGTGGAAGCTGATTTTGATTGGTAGAGACTTTTATAACGTGATGCTCATTTCTAGGGCAGAGAAGGAACTAGTTTGGAGCAAGGGAAGTATTAACTTGAAAACTGGAATCTTCATATTGCAGCCTTGGGTCCCAGACTTTGATCCATATGTGCAAAATTCAACTAATGCTCAGGTATGGGTTAAATTTATGGGATTACCTTGGGAATACTAAGATCATAAAACCCTAGCTGAGATTACGAGTTGTGTTGGGGTGTGGCTATGGATAGATAGAGCTACTGTTAAAGGTGCATTTGGTCACTACGCTAGGGTTTTGAATTAATGTTGACTTATCCAATACATTACTTCTTATTATTAGCGTAGAGAGAGAAGGGTATGAGATTTCGATTGATTTGAAATATGAGAATCCTCTGGCGTTTTGCAAGCTTTGTCCAGCTGTTGGTCATGCTGCCTTTTCTTGTAGAAGATTTAAAAGCCAACAAGAGAGTGTGAAAGCATGAAAGAAGGAACCTTTAATGAAAAAGTAGCCTAAGTTTAACTCTACTGGTTTGGGATCAGTTAGAATGGAGAAGCAAACTTCGTAGTCTAAGCCAGCTACTATGATTCAACCAAACATTAATTTACTTCAACGAAGCAAGCCTAGACAATGCAATCTTGAAGAAAGACTCAAAACTATGGTTCCTACGAAGACTATCTTTCAAAACATTAAGGATAGCCTTAGATCAAAAGGTAAGAGTAATGATGTTAATTTGGTTAGACAATAAGATTTTGAGGGTCTTTCGGGTAACATCGACTCAGATAATTTAGATGGAACGGATTCAGAGGCTGATATTGGGAAGGAGCTGGTTTTGGACCAACACGCTATCTTAGTAGAGGGTATTAATCTAGTGGTCGATCTCTCTGCTAGAAAGTTCATGGTACCTGGAAAATATTCAGTTGGTAAATTTACTCGACATGGCTCGTTAATTGATGGCAGTTCTTGGGCAGATCTGGTTGATCAAGAAGATAATCAATGGTAGACTGTTGTGTATAAGAAAAGAAGAAGTAAGGTTTCAAAGGGTGAATCTAGTTCTGACAGTTCTCCACCTAAAGGAAATAACAAATCGCTTATTTTGCGACGGTCTTCTGGTACGTGCTCTCAGTGATTTGTCTTTTTTGGAACCGTAGAGGGTTTCATAATCGAGAAACCCAATCTTATGTTAGGTATCTAATTGAGGCTCATAAACCAAGTCTTCTATGTTTGGCTGAACTAATGATGAACTCTTCGAATCTTGACAACTCCTTTTGGAGAAGGTTGGGTTATGAACTAATAGCCTTAAATGACAAAAATATTCTAACAATGTGGATTTTGAAATCGATTTCTTTTTCTTCAAGGATTAGTATAAAATTTTGTTCGGATCAAGCTATTGGTTTACAAATCTTGGAATTAAATTACTTTGTGGGATTTATTTATGGGAGTAATAACTCAAACCATCAGCGAAATTTATATTATGAGATTGTTCAATTCATGAAAGATAGAAACTGGGTTTTGGTTGGGGACTTCAATGTGATTCTTGGTGTTAACAAGAAAAGGGGTAAACCTCCTAATGCCCGCTCTTGTAGAGAATTCCATGAGTGTATCGATGCAACTGAACTTGTGGACGTAGTTGCCTCAGGTCCTTTCTTAACTTGGTTTAATGCAGGGCAAGGTTTGGCGAGAGTTGATTCGCGGCTTCACCAATCATTGGTTTCTAGGGATTTCGAAAATAATTGTACCTATCATTGTATAGTGTTAGCTAGGCACTTTTCAGACCACCACCCTCTGTTATTCTCTTGTGATTCTGGCTCTAATGGTTTTTCTTGCTTCCACTTCCAATCTATGTTGCTAAAACATGCAGATTTATGCATATTATATTCGGATCATCGGAATTCCCCATTCCCATCCTTACCACCTATGCAATTACTTATTTTAAAGCTCAAGTTTCTTCGACCATTATTAAGAAGATGGAATAAAGAGATATTTGGGCACTTCCATGATAATATCGCTAAATCGCATGCTGCCCTTTCCTTGATTTAAGAGGATATTACTTTGAATGGTGTTAATGATGAGCATACTAGAACTGAGTTTTTTTCCCATGCTAATTTGGATTCATAGCTGAAATTAAAAGAGATTTATTATAAAGAGCGGAGTGGTTTGCATTGGCTGAATCAGGGAGATCGCAAAAATAAACTTTTTTCCATCGAATTTCTAACATTAAGAAATTAAGAAGCGGTAGTAATTTTCTAATCATCGATGGTTCAGTGGTTACAAACTTGGAAATCATTTATGATCACATGGCCCATTACTATTATGGGATTTTCAGCGATGATACTTTGTTGTAATAGATGAGAATCTTATCAATTCTACAATTCCAACCCTTGTTTTGGCACCGAGTCTACCTCTAGTTCCCACCTTTTTTGAGCTTTAATTCACTAGTGTTCATTTCTTACTTAGGCGGGGAAGCCTTTACAGTAGTTAGACATAGTTTTGCAGAAAGTACCTTCCTTCCTAACTACCGCTTGACTTAGTTTGAGTACCCTTCCCAAATTAACACTCAGATTTAAATGAAAAGATTGCAAAATGAATTCAACTTATAGAAATATTGAATCCTTATAATGTTAAATCTAAGAAAATTTCTCTCTATTACAAACATATTCAAATTGAATTGCTTGAATTCGAAATTTCTTGAAGCTGGGAGTAATTTCATAGAGTTTCAACTCTAAAAGAAATTCAAGGTGATTCACCAAGTTTGAACATTTGCTTCGGTCTTCTATTTATACTTGAAGCTTTGTGAAGTAGCCATTGAAAACTTTTCGAGGTCGTTGATCTTCAATTTCTCCTCTTCATATCTTTCGAATCTTCCAGTTTGAGATAGATTCCAAGAAGTTTAGAGATAAGAATTTGAATGTTGAGGCACGATAATATTCCATTAATAAAATCTTGTTTTGTCCTCAATGTGGAATCTTCATATTGATTGAATTGCTAATGTTGGCAAAGACACGCGGAGATATTGGAAAATGGCACATGTCAGATGATTCCTTTTATCTTGGACTTTAGTGAAGGAAACCCGACATTCCGTACTGACACCTTTTATCTTGTGAGGACCACTAGAAATCTTAATTAATTTCAGTGCTATTATTCTTGAAAAATATCTAAGGAATATTCCATTTCTCACAGAATATGCTAGTAGCACGTGTGAAATTCAATGTCATAGAAAACAAATTTTTAATAGAAAGCTAACTTAGCACAACTGAGTTGATATGCTTCTAAACTACGTAGTACTCAGCATAGACTCAGCTTTTCCTACTATAAGCTTAGAGGATGGAGAGCATAGACTTCTTCTTGAATGAATCCTTTCAGGAATGTACTCTTGACATCCATTTGAAATAATTTGAAGTTCATATGAGATGCAAAAGCACACAGGATTAGAATTACTTCTAATTGAGTTACAGTAGCATAAATCTCATCATAATCGATTCCTTGTTGCTGATTGTAACCTTGTGCAACAAGCCTGGCTTTGTTCCTGACAAGAGATCCATCTTCATCTAGCTTGTTGTTGAAACCCCATTTTGTTCCAATAATTGATTTCCCTTTCAGCTTCTGAACTAGATCCCAAACATCATTGCGCTTGAATTGATCCAGCTCCTCTTACATTGCATTCTTCCAATAATCATCTCCTTCTGCATCTTCAAACTTCTTGGGTTCGATCAATGATATGAAGGCTAGATGACTCATCATTCTACTGAGCTGACCTCGAGTCATCACAAGATTATAAACGTCATCAACTATGCTATCTAGCGAATCGTTGTGATGAACTCTAATCTCTCTTGGAATACTCAGATCAACTGCTAGAGGATCGATAATGGGATGTTGAGGTGGAGGTTGATCTTCACCATCATTGAAGTTGATAGAAAGATCTTCATCATCATCTTTAGCTTCCTCAGCTTTGGGTTCTTGTACTGGGTTGGTCAGCACAGATGGTGGCATACCAAGTGGATCTTCTTACTAGGGTACTCCTTCATCTTCATCAGATGGATGTCTATCTGCATTGTTAGTTTCATTGAAATCTATATGCATAGACTCCTCTAATAGGCTGGTTCTTTTGAGATATCTTCTATATTCCCTGCTGTAAGTTGAGTATCCCAAAAAGATACCTTCGTCAAACTTAGGATCAAACTTTCCTAACTGCTCCTTGGTGTTAAGAATGAAGCACCTACAACCAAAAGATTTGAGATGACCAATCTCAGGCTTGCGCCCTTGCCAAAGCTCATAGGGTGTCATCTCAAGAATTGGGTGAATTAAAACCAGATTCAAGATATAACAGGCTATGTTAACAGCTTCTCCCTAAAAGTACTTTGGTAGATTGTTGTCACTCAGCATGGATCGAGCCATTTTAACTATGGTTCTATTCTTCCGTTCCACAACCCCATTTTGTTGAGGTGTATAAGGAGAAGAGAAGTTGTGGTCAATACCATGAGCTTGACAGAATTCTTTGAAATAGAAATTCTCGAATTTACATCCATGATTAATTCAGATTCTATTGATTTTATATCCTATTTCATTCATTATCCAGTTACTAAGCTTGATAAAAGATTCATATGTCTCATCTTTGCTACTCAGCAAGACTACCCAAGTGAATCTCATGAAGTTATCCACAACCACCAATGAAAATCTCTTACCACCCATGCTCATTGGCTGAACTGGGTCGAAAAGATCTAGGTGGAGGAGCTCCTACGGTCACTGAGTTACTACGTGATTTACTGACTTAAATGATTTCTTAACTTGCTTACCTAGTTGGCAAGCTGACCATACTTTATCCTTTTCAAAGCAGATATTGGTAAACCCACAACTAATTTCTTTTTAGCCTGTTTGGACAGAATGTTCATATTTATATGACCCAACCTTCTGTGCCAAAGCCATGAATTATCCTCCTTAGGGACTATACACACATTATTGGAGCTAGGGGATAAATCAATCATATAAACATTATTGATTCGAGGAGCAAAGATAATAGTAGAATCAGTCTTACAGTCAATTACTAAGCATCCTGCTGAGTCGAATATAACCTTTCTGCCTTTGTCGCAGAGATGGGCTACACTAACCAAGTTAAACTTCAAACCCTTGATAAGAGAAACCTCTTCGATTGAAGGAGAGACATCTACAGTGCCCCAACCTACAATCTTGCCTTTTTGGTTATCTCCAAAACTGACACTTCCATTTCTTTTACACTCTAATTAGATGAAATGGATTTCATCTCCCGTCATATACCTTGAGCATCCGCTAACTAAATACCACATTCGAGAGTCATCAACGGATCTAAGGCTCACCTGTAAAATAGTTACGTTTTCTTAGGTACCCATGCTTTTGAGTTAGGCCCTCCCTTGTTTGTAGTGCTTAAATTAGACTAGTTGTACTCGTCATAATAACCATTTTTATGCCTACAAAGAACTCTAGCATATCCAAATTTCCCACAAAAACCACACATCATTTTTTGTTTGGGTTGGCTCGCTTTCTTCTATTTAGAGGAATTCGTCCTCTTAGAATTACGAGTTTGGTTACTTTGAGTTTGACTGTTAGCTAAAGGAGGAACCCCTTTCTTCTTTAAAACCATTATCTCAATAGTCAACTCATTTAATTACTTAGTGAACTTGCTGATAGAACATTCTTGATACTCAACTTTTTCTTGAAGAAAGCGGATATCAAGCGATAAGGAAGAATTAGTATCTTCTAAATCATCACTTCTCCTCATAATCTCCTTGATGTTCTTCATCGGCTTGTTAGTCAATTTCATAACATCAAAGAGAGCCTGGGTGAATTCTTCCATGGGTAAGGGAATTTCAGGATGTACCTCAGCTTGAGGAGCCTTTCCCTTATTTCGCTCAACTTCAGAGTCAGCAGCGGATTGACTTCTACCGGAGGTAGATGCTGAGCCTTCGCCTCTTTGATCTTCTATGGCCATCAAAGAGAGGTTAGCCGAATTAGTTGCTTCCTCATTGGATGATGATGATTCTTCTGAGTCACTCCAAGTGGCAGTAAGTGCCTCATTCTTCTTGGAGAACCTCTTCTTGAATATGTCCTTCTTCACTTTAGGATAGCTGGACTGGATATGGCCTTTCTCTCCACAGCCAAAGCATTTCATATCTTTGCTGTGCTTCTTCTTGGGACATTCCTCAGCTCCACGCCGATGCTGAGTTAACTTAGTTTTAGCTAGAAACTTCTTCTTGTTGAACTTCCTATCCTTCTTGATGAAGCGTTTGAAATGCCTGGTCAAAAGGGCCATTCGCTCATTAGAGTCGTAGCTGGTAGACTCATAAGATCAATTATCTTTCAAGATAATGGCTTTGACCTCTCTCTCCTTGCCTTGACTCCTCTTGGAGTCATCAGAATACTTCCTCAGAGACATCTCATGAGTCAGCAAGATGCCTATCAGCTCATCATAGCTATAGGTCTTCAGGTCATGAGTTTCTTCGATGGCGCTCTTCTTGGAGTCCCACTCTAGATTAAGAGTTTGTAGAATCTTCTTGACAAGCTCCTTCTTGGTGAAATCCTTTCCTAATCTCTTCATTTCATTAATGATGTTAATGAACCTGGTATTCATGCTTTGAATACCCTCGCTAACGCTCATGGTGAACATCTCATACTCACTTAGCATGAGATTGATCTTAGACTCCTTGACCTTGTCAGTCCCCTCATTAGTAATCTCTGGCTTCTTCCAGATTTCCTACGTTATCTCCCATCCTAAAACCATGTTGAACACAATAAGATCTAGCGTACAGTGTAGGTAATTAATCACTGTTGCATTCTCTTTGAGAAGCCTCATATCAGCATCATCGTAGTCCTTTGGATCTATAAGAATGCGCACTCCGTTCCTCACAACTGTGGGAACTCTAGGGCTAAGCTCGATAGCAAGCCAGGTCTGGATGCTTTGCGATTGGATAAAATTTTTCATGCGATTTTTCTAGAAAGTATAATGATTATCATAAAAAAGAGGTGTCTCGTACCAGACATTCCTTCTTTAAGGAGTACTGCCTGACCAGAACCAGAACCGAAGTTGTTGTAAGCCATTTATGGATCTTGACTCAAAGACGACTAGTCTAAAAGTTGAGCAATTGCTCTGATAACATTACTTGCTCCTATAGACGGCTTGTAAATAATCGTAGAGGGGGGTGAATGCGAATCTTTGTTACTTTTAAGGTTTTAATAAAATCTATTTCTCCAAGTTAAATATTTATATGCATGCTGAGTATGCGTGCTAAGTTATGATATAAAAACTGAATAAACTACTCAGCTTCGCTGGCACAGTTTATCTACAATCTGCTGCTGAGTGCTCAACTCAGCAAGGATTGGTTTTTCAAGCAAAAGTAAATAACAGAGAGATGATGAATGAGTAGAAAGAAGTAAAAGCTAAGAGCATAAGTATAGAACTTCAACACCTCTAATTTATCCTAGTTCGGCCCCGAGTCTACCTCTAATCCCCACCTTTTCCAAGCTTTAATCCACTAGTGTTCGTTCCTTATTTAGGCGAAGAAGCCTTTACAGTAGGTAGACACAGTTTTGTAGAAAGTACCTTCCTTCCTAAGTACCGCTCGACTTAATTTGGGTACCCTTCCCAAACTGACACTCAGATTTAAATGAAAAGATTGCAAACTGAATTCAACTTATAGAAATGTTGAATCCTTACAATGTTAAATCTAAGGAAATTTCTCTCAATTACAAACAGATTCAAAAATATGTTTTTTGATTGCTTGAGTTTGGAATTTCTTGAAGCTGGGAGTAATTTCGCAGAGTTTCAGCTCTAAAAGAAATTCGAGGTGATTCACTAAGTTTGAATGTCTACTTCAATCTTCTATTTATACTTGAAGCTTTGTGAAGTAGCTGTTGTAAACTTTTTGAGGTCATTGATCTTCAATTTCTCTTCTCTTCATGTCTTTCGAATCTTCCCGTTGGAGATAGATTCCAGGTAGTTTAGAGATAAGAATTTGAATGTTGAGGCGTGATAAAATTCCATTGATAAAATCTCATTTTATCTTCAAGTAATTCGGTTAAGAGAAGCGCGCGATATTGCAACGTGGAATCTTCAGATTGATTGAATTGCTGACATTGGTAGAGATGCTCAAAGACATTGGAAAATGGTGTATGTCAGATGATTCCTTTTATCTTGGACTTTAGTGAGGGAATCTCGACATTCCATATTGACACTTTTTGTCTTGTGAGGACCACTAGAAATCTTCCTTAATTTCAACGCTATTATTCTTGAAAAATATCTAAGGAATATTCCATTTCTCACAGAACATGATAGTAGCACATGTGTCATTCAGTGTCATAGAAAACATCTTTTTGACAGAAAGCTAACTCAACCCAACTGAGTTTATATGCGTCCAAACTACATAGTACTCAGCACAGACTCAGCTTTTAATCCTCTAAGCCGTAACTTAATTAATTACTTAGTAAAACTGAGTTGTTTTCCCTTAAACAAACTCTAGTCAGCTTCATTACTTAAGATTATGCTTAGTACTCAATTAATTTCACTAACCTAGATAGTTTGCTATTTCCAAAATATTAAAGTACTATGAGGTACTATTAAATTGGGTTCTACAGGTTTCATGGGGATTTTTTTCATGAATTTTGGGGCATTGTTGTCTCGGATGTTTGTAAGGTCATTCAGGGGTTTTTTGATTCGGGGTTTATGTTGTTGAGTTTAAATTCTAGCCTCATGGCTCTCTTACCTAAGAAAGATAATGCTATCTATGCAGAAGATTATAAATCGATCATCATGAGTAACTTTGTCTTTAAGGTTATCATCAAGATCTTGGCAAAGCAACTTGGATCTATTGTGGCCCGTATTATTTCCCCAAATCAGTTTGTTTCATTCTATGAATAAATATCCATGAATGCACTGCTCTTGCATCGGAAAGCAATTATTGAATAAGCGCTGCTTTGGGGGGAATCTTGTTGTCAAAATTGACATTAAGAAAGCCTTTGACATGGTTGATTGGAATTTTCTAATCATAGTTCTTCGATCATTTGGTTTTTCTGAGATGTTTGTTACGTGGATCCATGGGATTCTTCAATTAGCACGTACTTCCATCTTGACTCCTCATGGACCTCGCGAATATTTTCATTACTCTATGGGTGTTCGGCAAGGTGATCCCCTTTTCCCTCTTCTATTTAGAATTACAACGGATTTCTTGAATCATTTAATTTCCTCTATTGTTGCATCAGGTTCCCTTTCAAGAATGAGTTACCCCTCTGGTTCGTATTTCCCCTCGAACTTATTATATGCGGAAGATGAAATTATATTTGTAGCTGCAAATTTGAGGAAGATGGAGTTGCTTAAAGGTATTTTCGACATGTACAAGTTGAATTCTGGCCAGCAAGTTATTTGGACAAAATCTCGAATTTTCTTCCAGAACTCGGTTACCGCATCTAGGGCTTCTCGACTTGCCAGGACTACTAGCATTCAACGTGGTAAAATTCCTTTTAATTATTTAAGAATTCCACTATTTAGGGGTGCCCCTAAAGCTATTCATTTACATTCTCTTGCGCTTAACATCATACAAAAATTCTCCAGATGGATTGGCAACTCACTTTCAATGGTTGGGAATTTACTTCTGGTTTGTTCGGTTGTAAGTAACTCTCTTTTACATTCTTTTGCGATTTATAAATGGCCTTCTTCTTTTATTAATCTAGTGGAACGCGCTATGAAGAACTTTATTTGGACGAGTTTCATTGATGAGAGAAAATTGGTTACGGTTCCTTGGCGCAAATGCTTGAAACCAATTTAGGAAGGAGGAATTGGGCTTCGTAATCTCTCAGACACAAATTCTACCATGCTAACAAAGATGCCTTGGGGATTAATTTCAAATGGTGGTTGTTGGTTTCAGCTTCTCAAAGGACGGTTTATAAAAAATGGAGTCCCAAATAATTGGATTTGCAACTCAAGTATTTGGAACTCAATTCAGGTGGTTTATTCTCAATTGCATTTGCATTGTGGTTGGTGCATTAGGCCTCACTCTAATATGAGTTTTTAGAATGAGGAATGGATTTTTCACTCGATTACAAATTGTTTAAATCTCAACCGAGTTGACAAGTTAAAGAAAAAAGAAATTGTGGGTGATTTTCTTTCTCAAGAAGGATGAAACTCTTTACTGGAAGGTTTTCCAAGTGATTTAGTTGACGAGATTAATAATATTATGATAATGGAAGATGAGAATGATGTTTGCATTTGGAAACTATCATCAGAAGACTTATTTTCGGTCAAGCTTTTCTACCATTAGTAATTTCCGCCTGGGGTACAAGACCCGATTTATAAGAAATTATGGCACTTGTCTATTGCTCCTTCACACTCTATCTTATGTTGGAAGATTTTCTTGGAGTATGTTGCAATGCATGACGCCCTTAAACTAAAAGGTTTCAACTTTGCTTCTAGATGTGCTCTTTGTCTTATAGCCGAGGAAAGCAAGAATCATCTTTTTGTTGGCTGCTGTTTTGCCAAGCAATTGTGGAAGTCGATTGGCTCTTTTTTCAGAAGGATAATTAATCTTTCTTTTAGCGTAAGAGGGGTCATTAAAATAGCTTTTTCCTTTAGGTTCAGCCCACAAATATAAACTCTCTGGAATGCAGCGGTAGTTAATGTTATTTGGCTAATTTGGACCATGAAAAATGATTGCATTTTTTATGGAAAAAAGTCTAAACATCCATGCCACACTTTTTCAGTTATGGCCATCCTTCGAAGAACAGACAAAGTGAGTTGTGGTTCAGTTGGAAATTCATCGATGGAATCAAATATCTTGTTTAATCTCAGCCTTAAGCCACGGCTTAGAATAGCCCCTAAAATTTCCACAGTTCGCTGGACACATCCACCTGCTAGCTAGGTAAAATGTAACACAGATGCCTCTTCCATTGGTTCTCCGGGGTGCTTCGGGTTGTGGTGGAGTCTTCAGAAATGAGAGGGAGAGAGTTCTTCATTGTTTTGCTTTCCCGTTGGCCAATACTTTCAACTTTGTAGTAGAACTAAGGCTGCCATATTTGCGATAGAAGTGGCGGTTCGAAAGGGCTGGAATCATTTTTTGCTTGAAAGTGACTCTATGTATGTGGTGATATTATTGAATTCCCGATGCATGAAAGTTCCGTGGTCAGTTAGGAAGGATTAGATAACATGCCTTCGTTCAGTTGAAAGAATTTCTTTTGTTGCGACACATGTCTTCCGATAAAGGAATGGTTTCGCCGACGCTCCTGCGGTTCATGGAAGAATAAAAAACCGTAGCTCTAGTTGGGATACTTTCCCTGATTTTTGTACTAACTTTTTTGCTCATGACGCAATGGGGAGTTTTAGCTATCGTTTTCATAGCTTTTTGTTTCTTTCTCGGGTGTAAAGTATGTTTTACTCCCTTATCTTTGTACTTTTATTTTTTATTTTAATTAAATTTTAGGGGGTTTTTAGGAGTGGGGAAGGGCAACATCCCCCCATGGTGTTACGTAAGTGATGGCTCACTGACGGATGAACGTCACCCTCGCTCTTCTCTTCCTGTCCCTAATCTTATTAAAAAAAGAAAAATAAATTATTCCTTTTAGGTTTTGTGAACTTAAAGATTCGCAGAGCCTAAATTATATAAGCAAATATGGCGAAAACAATAAAAGCCCCTAATATATTTTGATTTATAACTTCATTCCAAAATCTAACTAACCCAACATATATTTGGGTTACTGCAGGTCTGGACCAAACGAGGTTTCTATTTTAATATATTTAAGCCTGATAATAGTAGGTGAGATAAACAGAATACTAGTCAGTTGAACTAGTCTACAAAATAATAATAATAATATTAATAGAAATTCCAATTTTATTTCACTTTTTGATATCCAAATGGCATCTTTGTCAACTCCGTTCTTTCGGATTCTTCGAATTCCTTTGTGCTTCGTTGAGTTACCCATCGAGTACCTACAAAACAAGTCTCCGACCGGAAGTGTTTCCGTTGAAGACCCTCTGATGCTTAAGTCAGTTCTTAATATGGGGGAGAAATGAGAGTTTGTTGTATGGAGTTGAGTTCAGTTCCCTTTTGGAGGAGATTGGCTTCTCTTTTAAAGATGATGATGATGGAAGCAAGTGGGCCTAGAAGTAGGCATAGGTTTAGGGCGGCCTAGCTAGGAGTAGGCTTAGGGAGGCCTAGCTAGGAGTAGGCTTATCTTGATATCAGGAGTCCCCCCCCTTTCGGTCATTGAGGCTCTTTACGGTTGAAGCTGGTGACTTTCAAATCCATATTGCCAATGAAGTCATTTTGTTTATTGAGGTCATGATTTCACGTTTGCACCTGCGAGTTCAATATATGATTGTGCCTGATAACTGTGCCGAGGGGATAACTAGGGATCGTGGCTTGAGGGCTGTGATGCTTTAATTTCAAAGCATAAAAGCACCGAGGGGGCCACTAGGGATCGCGGCCTGCGCGTAATAGGAGCGCTGAGGGGATCACTAGGGGTCAAGGCCTACGGGACTGTGATGCTTTAATTTCAATTGCCTAGAGGATCTCTAGGGATCTGACCCTGTAGGTTGTTGAACTTGCTTTAATTTCAAAGCATAAAAGCGCTGAGGGGATCGCTGGGGATCTGACTCTGCGGCCTGTTGAACTTGCTTTAATTTCAAAGCATAAGAGCGCCGAGGGGATCGTTGGGGACATGATTTGGCAGGCTATTGAACTTGCTTTAATTTCAAAGCATAAAAGTGCCAAGGGGATCACTGGGGATCTGACCTTGCGGGCTATTGAACTTGCTTTAATTTCAAAGCATAAGAGTGCCGAGGGGATGGCTGGGGATTTGACCTTGCGGGCTGTTGAACTTGCTTTAATTTCAAAGCATAAAAGTGCTGAGGGGATCGGACCCTGCGGGCTGTTGAACTTGCTTTAATTTCTAAGCATAAGAGCGTCGAGGGGATCACTGGGGATCTGACCCTGCAGGCTATTGAACTTGCTTTAATTTCAAAGCATAAGAGCGCCGAGGGGATTGCTGTGGATCTGACCCTGCGATAAACTTTATAGCTCCCTTCGTGAACATGAAATTGAATTCAACTAGACAAAGAAAATGGGTTTTTCCCACATAATTTCTAATAAATAACGCATGGTGTAAGTCATAGTACACATGAGCATTGGATGAATCAAGTATAAATGGAGCTTGAGTTATGATGAATTATTGAGCAAACCAAGTTTTGAAGACTTTTGGTCACCAATTGAGAAGAGCTTATCCGTGTTAGATAACTCATGGATAACGATCGTTTGAATCGGTAAGACAAATCTTTATTTGATGAAATTTCTGACTATTTCACTTTTGGAGAGTTGAAAAACTCTAGTGACAGCTACTTATCCCCATTTACCGCGTAAGATGCGTGCATATCAAATTATCAATAGATATTAGAAGTATGAATGTGTAAACAAGAAACACATTAACAAACATGAGCCATCAATGTAAAATAATCAACAACTCAAGGGTCAAATGTGAATTGTAGCACCCAGGTAAAATAATTCACGGATCAAACATAATGATCATTCTGAGACCAACCAATGGAGCAATGAAAAATAGACACAATGTTTCAAATATCATTAGCATAGGAATTGGCCCATAGAAATCACAGATGATAGAAACTATCATTTGATTTATTTAAGCAAAGATCATACCATATCCGATGCAAATCGGGCTTAAAAATCATGATATATGCAAAGACCAAACAAGTTTTATCAAATTTAAATTCGAACATGGATATAAGAGGAGCCTTTATGTTCAGATAACCAATTAGCCAAAATTAGAAAATTGATAAGTAGTCATGTAAATGTTTACCAAACTAGTTGGCGGCCTAAAAGCAAAGCAATGGAGGTTTTGTCAAGGCCGTGCTTGAAGAAGCATCAGAGATGGATGAAGGTTCGATCACCATGTCGAAGCCTCCTCACTCAAGGCTTGGAGGGCTGATTCAGTTAAAGTTTGGAGGGTCAGCTTGGTCAATGTAGCGTCGAAGCTGTCTCGGTTGAATCTCAGAAGCACCGAAGCTTGATGGCGCCTAAGTCATGGCTCAGCACCTGCTATGCCAGAGCTTTCCCGGCCGAATCTTGGAGGCACTGAAGCTAAAATGGAATTGCCAAACTCAATGTGGGCACCGAATTAATGGAGATGTTAAACCCGCTGAAGCCAAAATGTGGTCTACGGCTATCGGCGTGAGGAAGTGAAGCCTTATACAGCTTTGTCAATTTGTTGGCTCATGGTGCACTCATGAAGGAAACAAAGATAGATGTGTGAGGTATCTTATACTTGCATCAATTAGAAACATGAAAATAAAATTAGTCGAATTAGAAGTTGGTACAGCAAGTAAGAGCCATATTTTGTGCCAATCAATTTGTTTGATGTTCAGGTGGTGAATATGGTACCAGTATAATTTGATAAAATGAAACATGTAAGTAGTGTATATTGGACTGATCTTGTATGGTGGTAGCATAAATGTTTAATAAAAACAATAAAAGAAGCAATTCCCCATATATCGAGTTTCAAATATGCTTACCCTTAGTGAAGAATGATTATTAGGGTAGATAAGCTTTCACTAGTAAATAATTTACTACAAACATAGTTGCATAATTAGTGCGTTAATTATATTAACTTGGAAACAATCCAATCCACTATGAAGGCCGATCACTATACTATGACATGAAGCAGTTAATAGAGCAAACACATCTTTAACTAATCGGACATTATGCGAAGACATGTAAGCTTGTTTGGGGTCTAATTATAGCGATGTTGTGTCCGTAATGTTGCATTAATGAGGTTAAGAAACTCTAGCATGGTTGTTAACCTATAACCATAATTGATGATGAATCCAAGAATGCGCATAAGAATGAGCATAATTGATGATGATGAAGGATGGTTCTAAAGAGTATAAGCAAGTTTCAAATCCTGTCAAATGTAACATCTAATTCTACATACAATTTCGTATATATTTCGCTTCTTATAGTAATATATGGACTGACCAATTATAATCCGACAAAACCGACCTAGGGGTTACCATAATCAGCAATCAAATATATCAGGCTGATTGTAGAGATCATGCATAAGTTCATGGAAAATGTTTGAAGTGAGAAAGACCTGAGCTTTTTCTAAATCCATATGCAACAATTGCTCTAAAAATTGAGTAACTTGCACACTCAATGATCATCTTAATAATGTTAGCTGAAATCTAACAGCATAAAGCCTCCAAGAGTCATGCAAGGTAGCAATTACCCATGAGATAAGGCTAATTGGCCCCAATTTTTTTTGAGTCCAAATGATAAAAAGAAAACGAAGATACTAATGAAGATAATCAAATGTAATAGTAATCAAATGCATCATATAAGACATACTTCAAGAGTGAACATTTAGTTAATCAAGCAAGTCGGATTGGTTGAAAGAGAATCGCTAAATTGAAAAAGTAATCAAGTTCTTACCGGGTCTAACAGTGGCTGAGGTTCTTGTGGCTAAACCATGTAATGGCCGAAGCTCACAATGATGAGTTCATGATGGTCACCTCTCTCAGGGTTGAGGCAATGTTAATGTCGAATGAATTGTTAATGCTGAAGTTTAGTTAGTCGGCATTTGTTAATGCTGACGAATTGTTGACGCTGGTACTCAGTGCTTGTTAGGCTAAAGGAGCGATTACGTGGTCCAAACATCGCTGCTTGTAGTTATCAGACTCTTGGAGACGGAGAACTCGAGGAGATAGCAAGGATCATTGAAGGGTTGCTGCATAGGATCCGGAGCTGAGAGGATGCCAAAACTCGTGAGGGTACTGAAGCTAACATGGAGATGCCGAACCTGGGGAAACGTCAAAGGTTTTCATGGTCGAAGCTTACAATGGCTGAAGCTGAATTTTGCACCTTGCCGCTTGTTGAGAGGCGGCAAAGCTGTTGGAGCTGCCGGAGCTCGTCGGGACCGGAAAGGCCGAAGTTGGGCAACACCGATGGTTTAGCTCGGCATCTACTGTACCGGATGTCACTTAAATCGAGGTTTGCAAAGGCACCAAATCTTGAGGGGGTGCTACTGGTCTTGTTGAGACACCAAGATTGCAGAGATCGGATCATAAAAATGCTTCGGAGCTGAATCCATGACACCAATCTCGCGAGGATGCCAGTGGTCGCTGAGGGGTCAAGCTCGTCAAAGGCCATAGCTTGAAGCCGAAGCCTGCTCATGGCACTGAAGCCAGAGGAAACACGGGCTCATGGAGCTGCCGAAGTTGTTGCAACCCAAGCCGAAGGAGGGGAAATCGAAGCTTGAGGTCAGAGCAGGCAAGGGCTCGCTGCTGCAGAGGTCGGCTCTTATTTTGATCGGAGTTGTAATGGTTTCGCCGAAACCGAGCTTGGGGAGACGAAGCTAGAGATGACCTGCATTTTCTTTCCCTTTCATTTTCTTTCTCTAATTAATTAACTACTCACCCTTTGTTCCACCACACTTGAATAGGCCTTACTCTCTTTTTGTCTTTTTGTCTTTTTCCTCATTAACTATTTCCCTTTTGTCTCTTTTTAATCAACCCTATGCTTCCTTTTCTTACTTTCTTTTCCTTCCTTTCTTTTTTTTTATCTTAGACTTAATTGATAATCCCCAATTATTTGAGGATCTGCTTCACCGCCATTTCATCGAGAAGGCTCTTAAATATTATGATCTTGCCGTTACACAAGCATCTCGTTACTTACAATCGAAACTCATGGCAGTTGCTTACAAATCTTGTTTATGGGACTGCATGTTGAATTTTCCTAAGGGTTATAGGTCTGTGATTCAAATCCAAGGCTAGGCCACTAAGCGATTTGAATGTTGTTGGGCTTGTTTACCGAACTCAACAAAGCTGGAGCTATTGGCTGACATGTTTTGGTACAGCCGAACTTGAATGGGTACCGCTGAAGCTTGAATGGGTCACGCCGAATGCACAGAAACGCCGAAGCTTGGATGGGTCACGCCGAATGCATGGATCCGCTGAAGCTTGAATGGGTCACGGTGGATGTACGGAACCGCTGAAGCTTGGATGTGTCACGCCGAATGCGTGGAAACGCCGAAGCTTGAATGGGTCACGCCGAATGTGCGAGAACGTCGAAGTTTGAATGGATCACGCCGAACGCGTGGAAACACCAAAGCTTGGATAGGTACCGCCAAACCCACGGAAATGCCAAAGCTCAAATGGGTACCGCCAAACCCGTAGAAATGACAAACCTGTGGCTTTTCTTCTCTCTTCCCTTATTTTTCTTTCCTCTTCTGTTCCTCACCCAATTAATACCTGGGTTTCTTTTACTTCAATTAATTGACCTTTTTCTTTTCTTTTCTCTATTCTTGTTGAGTTTGAAATCTTGGATTTGGAAAGTTCATCAGATCTGAAATATTTGAGGGGACGCTCGAGTCAGTCCATTCTCACTGCACTAATTTGATACCCAAATGGCATCTTTGTGAACTCCATTCTTCGTGGGGTCTTTCAAATTCTTCGAGTTCCTTTGTGCTTGGTTGAGGTACCCGTCGAGTACTTACAAAACAAGTCTCCAGTTGGAAGTGTTTCCAGTGAAGACCCTCTAATGCTTAAGTCAATTCTTAAGATGGGGGAGAAATGAGAGTTTGTTGCATGGAGTTGAGTTCAATTCCCTTTTGGAGGAGATTGGCTTCTCTTTTATAGATAGAAAGTCAAGATGATGGTAGCAAGTGGGCCTAGATGTAGGCATAGGTTTAGGGAGGCCTAGCTAGGAGTAGGCTTATCTTGATATCACTTTTTATATACATACACCGCGGCTTGATAGTATAACCGTATAAGCTACAATGAAATAAGTTTTCTAAACTAATTCTAGTTTATTAGCTGGTTATATCATCTATCAATTAGAGTACAAGGACTTTTTCTAAGGTCTAACATATCCATTTATAGACATTTGGTGGATTTCTTAAGTTACCCTCTCAAAATCTATTAGATTTCACACGTGTTATTGGAGACTTATTAGCCCGTGGTCCATTTAGCCTACCCAAGCTCGCTTTTCATTAGTTGGACTTGGATGGTGAAGACAAAATTATCCATTTATTGTAGGCCTAATGCATCAACACCCCTTAAACTTGGCTAAAAAATCAGATGTCACCTTGAAGTTATAAAAGGTCCAGATACTCCCCTCAAGTTAGCAATTTCGAACCAGTTAAACCCCTCAACATCAAGTGTCGGAATCTGGTTGGTTTGACTTTTCAAATATGTCATTTTCTAGATTTTTCTCTCTCTAACTAGAAGTTGATATGTAGCATTCAGGCGGTAAACTGGTGCATTTTTATCAAGTTAAAGGGAATAACTGGTCCTCTTGAAAGTTCAGGGTGGCATCCGGTATTCTGAACCAAGTTTAGGGATGTTGATGCATTTAACCTTTATTGTAAAACAATAGTTTAGCTTTCTTTTTATAAAATTTTTCTTTAAAAATCTAAAAATTAATATTTTTAATTGACAGATGGATTGAGCTTGCAAAGAAAGTGTCAATCTCAAGCTCATTTATCGGGCTGATTTATCTCAGCATGCTGGAATTAAAGGATGTTGGTCCGTAAATCGGCTAATAACAACAACAGAGGGGGGTGAATGCATATCTAGGTTACTTTTATAGTTTTTCGTTTTATGATAACTCAGTATTGTTTTTTATTTTTATGCTGAGTATGCATGCTGAGTGCAATATAAAAACGTATAGACTATTCAGCTCAGCTGGCACAGTTTATCTTCAACTTTGTGTTGAGTACTGTTACTCAGTACGAGCTGGATAACAAGCAAATAAAATAATGTGAGAGATGAATGAGAAAGAAGTTGATGAAGCTAATCGCTTAGAGTTAGAACGAGTACACCTGATATTTTATCTTGGTTCGGCCCGTAGCCTACCTCCAGTCCCCTGATCCCTCTCCGAGCTTTAATCCACTAGTGATTCATTCCTTCAATAGGCGGAGTAGCCTTTATAGTGGGTAGAAACAATTACAGAAAGTCCCTCCTTTCTAACTACCACTTACACAGTTCGAGTCCCTTCTCGAACTGATAGAAAGTTCCTCCTTCCTGATTCCCGCTCAAGCTCAGTTTAGGTACCCTTCCCAAACTGACTCTTAGAATTGATAATCAACAACGAACAAAATTCAACTTATAAAATGCTGAACCCTTATAATGTTATATCTCAGAGTTGATATTCTCTCTATTACAAACAGATATGAAAATGATTGTTTGTTAATTGCTTGTTTTTGAATTTCTAGGAAGCTAGAATGATTTGCAGTGACTTAGCTCTTAGGAAATTCAAGGTGGTTCAACGTCTTTCAACATCTTCTTTAGTCTTCTATTTATACATTGAAGCTTCTTGAAGTAGCCATTGCAGACTTCTCTTCTTTGTAGTTCTTTAATATTTCTTCTCTTCACGTCTTTCAAATATTCTCGTTGGAGATAGTTTCTGGGACACTCATAGATAGAAATCCGAACGTTGAGAAGAGTTAAGCTTCTGTATATGTAAGCTCTTTTATCTTCAAGCAATTCAGTTGCAAAGAGAGAGACACGTGCAGAGCAACATGTTATTTGATTGGTTGAATGTTACTGACATTGACTGACATGCGTAGAGACACTAAAGAATGGGGTTGATAGAGGCGCACTCATCTTGGACTTTTGTAGAAAGATTCTGATAAATCTTTGTGGAGTTGAACTACTTTTGTCTTGTATGAGCCACTATGAATATTCTATTATTAGTTAACCTGCAAAGTCACAAATGAATATTTTGTTTCTTCACAGAAACCGTTAGTAGTACAGCTGTCAATATATCCTCAAGGTGTCTTATAATAATGCTTTTAATTAAATAAAAGCTACACAGAGTTCGTGCTAAGTTTTTATTAATTAAACTGCATAGTACTTAGCACAGGTTCAACCGGTTAAAACTGAACTCAACTTTCCTATTCTAAGCCGTAACTTAATTAATTACCGTCAGCAAATCGAGTTGTTTTATCCCAAAACACAAACTCACGTTTAGCTTCATTAAGTAAAGTATACTTAGTACTTAATTAAATTCATTATCTTATATGGTTTGCTATTTCCAAAACACATCAAGTACTGTTAGATACTGAGTAACTTAGGTTCAACAATCTCCCCCATTTTGGACAGATAGCAAACTAGGTTGATGAAGAATTTAATTAATTAAGACAGTTTAAGAATAATACAAATACCTTGTGATGTAAGATTTTTCTTTGCTAAGTGACTTCCCTTAGTCAGCTTAAAAACTCCCCCATATAGAGTGAGTCTCCGTTATGCAGCTCAGCTCCCCCATACTTAGAGTTTTTTCTTTTCGGGACTTGTATCTTACTTCAGCTTTTCTTCAGGGTTTGGTCTCTTGTTATGAATTCATGCATTATACATATCATCACAGCAGAATTATTCATACAGCATATTATAAGTTAAGAAGAACTTAACTTTTGAGGTGAAAAACTTGTTGGATTTTATTCGAAAGAAACTTAGTCAGTACATAATATATGTTCTGAGCTAAGATTACATGAAGGTCTATTACAAGTTTTTCTTAACTACTCAGAACTAGCCTAATGCCTATAAGCTGGGTGAGAAGAGGATCCATGCTGTTTGTCCTTGTCCTGAGCTCTTGACCTTTGCTGTGGATCCCTGTGCCTAGGAAGAGATCCCTTTAACTAACTTGCCGTTCGGACAGCATCTTCAGCTACTTTCTCTCCCATTGCTATCTGGCCTTGAACAATTTGATCCAAGCATAAATTGAAGGCGTCGAGAGCAGCTTGGAAGCTTTCCTACTGGCCAATGATTGCAGGGGAATTTTCTTACTCCAGTAGCTCCTTGCCCTTATTTGAGAGGAAGTCTTGGTCATTTAGTTCACTCAGCAGTAGATGATGACACCTTGAGAGATGGGCGATATGATCAAAACCTTGACTCGTGAACTATTGAAAGCACTGGAGTAAGCCGCGGAAGTCCGTTGCTGTCAGTGCGATCTTCAGCCTTAATTCAATGTCGTAGATCATTAGGCCAATGGCAGCTACATTCTTGGATGTGAATTCAATATCCTTGCTATCCATTTCTTCCCGTTTCGTAAGAGCATCAATCATCTATACTGTGGCATAGATGTTGGACTTCAACTCATCAAGCTTGGCGTGAACTAACAATCCAGTCTTTGGGCAAAGAGGGTCGCTTGAAGGCATACTGGGCATTGGCATTGTGGCAAAAATTTATCCCCTGGCAGAAATAAGGAACTTCTGTGAAGAAGCAACCTAGTCCGTGATGTGCTCTGTGATCTCTCTTTGAACAGTGTCCATTTTAGTGCTGAGAGATTCCAGATTTCCATCTAGTGCCTTGTCCAGCTTCATAGAGATAAACTCCAATAGCTTCAAAACTTGGTCTTGCTTGTGGTTGTGAAGGAGCATGACTTTAGCCTCTTGTTCTACAACCTTAGCAATGCTGTGGCCGATGTCCTTTGTAGTTTCCACCTCTTTGGCGAGGTCTTCAATCTTGCGATCGTTGAGCCTCTTCATTTTGGCTTGCTCCCTACAGAATTCATGAATCTGTGTCACTTGAGGAGCCATGCTGGTGCTCAAGAGACTCAGCTGCTTAGTGGCAGCATCTACACTAACCTTTATCTTTCTTGCGACAGTGTTGGCCAGCGTAGTGGACATGGGGATAGATGCGGTAGCCACTCCAAGCTGGGCTACAGACTCAGTTAATCCGTTTAGGATCAGAGCCATCTTATCAACCAAACTCTTAGCACTCTCTCTTACCAAGTGATTCCGAATAACCAACAAGCTAGCCTAGATTCTCTCAAACTCCTCAAAGTAGAGAGATTCACTAGGCACACTTGTATGCTGTTCGAACTCAAGCAATTTTGCCTTGGGTTTGGCGGATAAGTCCGTCAATTCTTGAGTAAGTAGCACTTGGCTTACTGCTCCATCTAACTCAGCATCAGTCCTGAGCGCTAGAAATTGCTTTCTAGCTAACTCACAGATCTATGCAAGGAAGGATGTATCAGCCATTTTCTGGCTATCTGCTGGATCCAGATGCTTCCTTGGCTATAAATTTTACCTCAGCAGTCTGATCACTTGCTTTTCCCTACTGAGCGGAGTTCTCAACATTGGGAACTTCCTTAACCGGATGGGTTAAAGGGGTAAAAGCTGGGTCTGAAGAAGTGGAAGGTGGTTGTTCAGAAGAAGGATTGGGTATGAGTGGAATAGAAGGTGCAGAGGTTTGAGTTTGATGTTGTAATGGAGAAGGGTTAGGTACTGGTGAAGGAGGTGGAGAGGAATGGTCTTGGTTAGTAGTTGGTGAAGAAATGTGAATGATGGGTGATTTCTTGGATGAGGAAGTGGAAGTTGAAGATGATGACGGAGAAGGAGTAGGAATAGTATGTACCCTTATTGGTGACTCAGTATCTACAAGAGTAGAAGTTGAGGGGATTGAAGAATGTACAGGAATAGAAGAAGGGGTATGGATTTCATTTACCTCTGGTTTAGTTGTTTGACCCAAGGATGGATCAGCTTGAGGTTGCTCATGCTGAGTAGAAGGTACCTCAGCTTGAGAATCAGAGGGTAAGGAGATGTTGGTATCCTGAGGATCAGACTACTCAAGAATATTGGATTGGGTTGCTCCAACATCCTCCTCGCTGCTCACTAGTTGAACATTGCGCTTCAGAGGTTTGTGGGTGGTAAAGCGCTTGCACTGAATACCTTTAGCTTTGGAAATGACCTCATCAAGTTCAGCAACAGCTTCTACCTTAGACTTCTTGGCCTCACCCTGCTCCTCAGTTTCTTCAGAGGTATCCAATTTATGCTTTCTCTGGTGTAGGGTTTCCTCAGCCTCAGTCTCTTCTTCTTTGTCCTCTGCCATTTGCTCAGCCAGAAACTTAGCCTCAACTTCTCTTTGGGTGCGGGTTTTGGCAACCATTCTCCTTCGCTGGTGCTGAGCAAGAGCTTCAATGGACTTGGCAGGACACTTCCCCTTGGCCTTGGAGGAAGCAGCCTGCTGTGCTGAGGAGGAGGTGGCTGCAATCTTCTCAAAGATGCTTGAAATAGGGGCGTTGTCAAAGCTTGAATCATCCCTAAAATCAGCCACAAAGGGGTCTTCCTCCTCCTTGCTGATATCCATAGGTACTACTGTTGGTACTGACTTCAGCTTATGCTACTGTTTAGCTTTGTTGTACCTATCATGCACCTTTTGGTGAGTCAGCTTACTGAAGTGAGACATCTCCAACGTCTTCTTTACTGGCAGAATTGATCTACTAGACTCCCCCAGAAACTCACCCAAATCAACTTTTACTGCCCTCATTATCTCATATATGAGGTAACCATATTGATAGACGGTAGTCACTTTGGTCAGGTGATGGAGAATCAACACTGGCCATTTAAGTTTCTTACCCTCTACCATATGGTAGACCACACACCTTTCGAAATAGGTGCAGCTTGTTAATGAGCCAGTCTTTGGTAGCAATAATTTCACTACCAGCTCATGACACATCCTGGCCTCCCAAGGTACTCCGCTGGCAGCAATTTCCCCAGATACATAGTTGGCGGGGAGTTTCCAATCTTCAGGCATAACTAATGTATCTTCATCTCGAGATCTTCTAAGCTGAGTGCCTTAATTAAGCATGTTGAGAATACTCGAAATGAGCCTGCTACAGATCAGTGTGGTCTTGCCTGCACACTCCATCATCAAGACATCCTTGAGACCCTCAATAGTTTATAAATGAGTGTAGAAGGCTCTCATGAGTCCTGTTACTACTGGACCCTCCATCTTTATAAACGCACTGAGTCGCTGTTGCTTGATAACTCTATGCATCATCTTGTTTAGCAAAAGTCCTTCATAATCAACCGTATAGACTATACCAAAGTTTAGCTCATCATCCCAGGCGATTTTAGTTCCTTCCTTCAAAGTAATCTTCTCCGTCTTTCCTTGATTGTCCACCACAATCTTCATCTTAGTATCTTCTTTGAGTCTGTAGGTGCTTTCAATTTTCACCATTTGGGAAAGAAACAAGAAATTTTGAAGAAGTTGAGAATTTAGGGTTTGAATGCTTTTAGGATTTCAGATTCAGAAAGCATGTAACCCTTCAGCGTTCGTTAGCTCAGCTTTTATGAGCAGAAACCCATTCTCAGAGGGTACGTGTCACAATCTCAGCTTAAGATGAATAATTAACACTGAGATTAACAACTAATGAACCGCCTCAGTTTGAAAATGTAGAGATTTAAGTTTGAATACCACGAAACTAAATCTCACACTGTTACTTTGAGATACTGACGGCGTTTATCCACGTGTCTCTCAGAGCTTGATCGAAACCATGCTTCTGAGAAGAGTTAGATTCCTTTTGAGTAATGTCCTTCTGAGACCTTTAGATCCTTCTGAGAAAGTATCTTCTAAGGTGTTACTATCTTCTGGATTAGCTTTGCTTCTTCTTTATCTTGGATTTGCCATACCAATTAACTGCCTCAGTGTAATGAACTGCTCCTTTGGTAATGGCTTGGTGAAAATGTCAACGTGCTGTTCTTCAGAGGGAACATACTTGTTCACCACTTTTCTACTGATAAGTTTAATAGTTTGTTCACAAGATTCTGCTATATATCAATGGTGCTAAAAAATTGTTCACGTAAAGTATAGGTGTTGTCAATACCCCTTATCAAATAGAAAAATGATGATAACTGCAAGTATACAGTTGCGATGTAGTTTTAAAAGATATCGATCCCATAGGGAATGACTAGTTCTAAAGATTAAATAGGGAAAAAGGATAAAGAAAATAATATGTATTGATATTTTTGGATAGGAGGGTTAGAATGAAGAATGAGTCAATATAGGTGTGCAAGGTTAGAGAATCTAAATATAAAGATTTTCCCTATGAAATAAGGAAAGTAGAGAAAACATGCAAGTTTAACAAAGATGTTATGATTCACTAAACTAATCTAATAGACTCGGTTCTAAATACTCAGATGTTGAATTATTCACCGCAGAGCAACACATGAAATGACTTTTCTAGATCTAGAGCAAATGAATTAAAACTATCATATAAACCTGGACAACGTCAATACTATGCTTAGTACGGGTCGCTCTCACATAGCCACATTTAGCAAGTTACCATTCTAAAAATGTTGGCTCACTAAACATGAAAGACGCATTATGACACATAGATATATCATAAACTTTGAAATAGAAAGTATAAGTAGAAAGCAAAGCAAAGTTGTAAGGTATGCAAATGAAAGCTAAAGATGATCAAACCATATCCACTCTTTAATGGGAGTCGTTAATTCTCACAATTCCTGCGTCTACTTTGAATTCGGTCTCGGCCCATACAGAACCTCCTCTAGGATACTATTCTTTGCGAATATCGAACAAATGAATATTGAAGAACGAAAACTTTTATTGATAAGTGATTTGCAAGTACACTTATACAATAATCGCTCGAGAATATAGAGAAATCTAGTGATCAAAACAAGGATTCGAATCACTTAAATATTTTCTCACTAACACTTAAGAACGTAGCGAACTCTCTATACACACACTATATCTCTCTTTTTTGCACTCTATACCACACTAATCCTATGTACTGCTGATGCATGAAATTGTTGAAGAATTGGAGCCCTATTTATAGAGTTTAAAGGGTTGCGTCTATCCAAACGAAGAGTCACATCCATTGGTGAAAGATTGCATCTCTTCAATGTGATTGGTTGAGAGGCTTTGATTCAATCCACAATGGATAGGCACCTTTACATGATTGGTTGACTCCTAATAAGTGTCTTTTCGTTGGTAGTTGATGGCGGTTAATCAAACTTATCTGACGGTTGGTAGTTAAGAAGATAACACCAGAAAACCATCCATGTCATGATCGCGATGTACATGTCGCGACCGTGAACCTTTGATTGGCAGATTTCTATTTTTGAAGTGAACGGGTCATGACCAAGAGGTATTGTCGTAACCGTGAATTGAGTTTTTTTCAGAAATCTCCTTGTAACTTCACCGATCTTCGATAGCTTTGATCCTAAGCCAAATATTTAAGTTCCACACAGCTTTTTGCACCTTTTTTACTCTTTTTTCATAGAATTCCACTTTAGCTCATTTTACTCCCAATATTTACCTAGTATCTGCATTTGCATAAAAAACAACTACATACCACGTGAAATCTTTTATATGAAGTATAAAAATGACTAAAACTATAGTG